>CM042437.1:25520136-25735136 GCA_023631565.1 Gymnocephalus cernua
ACAAAGATTGAAGGTCAGAGATCAGAACTAGAGAAAAAAAAATGATTTGTTACAACATGCAGAAGTTAAAAGTGTACTGAAATTCTGCTGTCTGCATCATTATTTCATGGTGGGGTTTCTTAACGGCTGCTGAGGTTTTAAGGTTAACTCTGTTTAACTCTGGTGTTATTCAATATTTTCCTTATTGTAAACAAATCCCATAAAAGCCATCAATGCGTTATTATTCCTAGCCTGTCTGTGGTTCTCATCCACAAAGCCATCAGTTCATACTGAAAACCTTTAAAAGCAGCTCAAGTTTACTTTTTAAGAAGTGCTCAGTCAATCCCTGAAACAGCTGGTCATTGTAGTTTTTAACAAACATGACTCAAACAGAGGGATGTTGTTTGGTGCTCTACTGCAGTGTTTCCTAGAGTGGGTGCTGCGGCCCACTAGTGTGCCTTAGAACAGGCCAATATAGGTGTTTGGTGTTTTAAGCCCCCAACGTCGTCTTCCAGGCAGCGCTGCCTGGAAGGCACTAGGATTAGGCAATGGTTAGGGTTAGGTGTGTCACTACGCAATGTGAGTCTAGTGCAGATGTGAGTTGCGCATGCTCACATTTAAATGGTTTACAGCATAACGTGTCATACTGAAATTTGTGAAATGCATAAAATAATAAACTTTGCTCTTTGCCTTAGAAATCATTTCAAAAACGTTTTAGCAATCTATGATTGTTTGATTGCTAACGTTAGCTAAAAAAGCCGTTAGCATCTTGTAGGCTACTTGTCGCAAAGTGACGCATGCGCGACTCATCGCGTAGCGACAAGGTGCTTTGAAGTCGACAGTCGCAGCGCTGCCTGGAAGTCGACGTTGGGGGCTTAAAACACCATTGAGCGCCAATATGCCACAAGATTTGATTATTTTCATGTGTCCACTGTGCACACAACAGCAGGCTCACATGTTCCATCCAAATGCCTTAAGCGTGATTTATACTTCTGTGTAAAATCTACGCTGTGGCTACGTATGTAGGTACGTGGAGAAACAAACCCACGCCGGACCCTCTACGCCGTAGCCTGACGTGCACCTCTCATCTCTCAACTGTTTATTTGTAAGTTGAATATTTATCTGCAACTCCACACAGTAGCACGTTCTAGTGAGTATTTGTGACGGTGTGTGTAGGATGGAGTCAAAATAAAGTACAGTAGTGTGAGTTTGATGGTAGTGAAGAAAGATGTCACCCAGTGAGACAACAGTGTGGCTCCTTGATGTGTCTCTTTGTGAAACGTGAACACACACAAACAATGAACACTGTAGAACTTTAGGTTACACTTTACTTGAAGGTATCTACATAATAATAATAATTTACACTTTATAAGAGCGACATGACACTGAATGTGTCAAACATTATAAACAAGTCATAAATGTTTATGACATAACGCTTCTTTTAGTAAGTGTCATTCAGTTTTTGTCATGACAAGTTATGGTTAGGGTTATGGTTAGGGTTCATGTGTCATGACTGTCATATGTTCATGACAGTGTCATGTCATTCTTATGTAGATACCTTCAAGTAAAGTGTTACCGAACTTTCTTTCATTATCCAGTTTGACAGTCAGTCATAACCGAAAAAGAACATAAATCAACTACTTGAAAGTAGATTTTCTTCCGGATCGGAGCATAAACTCCAGTACTTGCCGATACCAGCATGTTAGGCGGTATCGGAGGCTTTTCAGATACTTGTATCAGAACATCTCTAACGTTGAGTGCTCCACACTCTCAGACCCCTTGAACTGTGGCGCTGTTGACTGCTCATGGTTCTTGTCCTGTAAGACTTCCTTGAAGTAATGCCACTGTATTCCAAAATGTCAGCCATTACTTCATCCATTATAAATTGGTCAGTACAATGTTATCATCACTGATAGAATAAACAACAAGACCCATGTTTTAGTAAACCAAAATGACCCTTTAAATGTGACTGGTCTGCACATGGGGTCAATCAGTGAAGCAAGATGAGAACCGTGTGAAATGTAGATGTACCTCAGGGCTCATGTCGGGGTACTTCCTGCCTTTACTCTTCCCCAGACATTTGGCTCGACCTCCTTCCACCCGCTGACACCAGAAACCTTTGCTGTCATCGTACCTGCAGACGCATAGTTTGTTTATTTAACACCTTTCACACGTGGTATATGGAAACATGGCTGGGTTAATCTCTCTAAGTGCTTTTTTGCTTTCCTTTAAAGCACCCATATTATGCTCTTTTTCAGGTTCATAATTGTATTTTGAGGTTGTACCAGAATAGGTTTACATGGTTTAATTTTCAAAAAACACCATATTTTTGTTGTACTGCACATTGCTGCAGCTCCTCTTTTCACCTTCTTTTCCGCCTGTGTTCAGCTCTCTGTTTTAGCAACAGAGTGAGATATCGTACTTCTTTACCATCTATGTAGTGAGTCGCACATGCTCAGTAGCTAGGTAAGGCTCACACCAGATAGCTGTTTGTTTCTCCAACTTCATTCAGTTACAAGGCAGGATTAGCAGGGAGACTTCTTCTAAACAGGGCGCACTTCAAACTTTACGTGGAATACCTACAGACGAGGGACATGGAAGTAGTTCTTTTGTAGATTATGGTGAACTCGTGTGTATTGTAGCAGTGTTTTGCCATTGAGAACAAGCTAGCAGGCTACGGTTAGCCCGTCGTTTCGGCTAGTGACGTAAAAAGCCGTGCAGATTTTTAACAGCTCACCCGGAGACTGAAGGCAGGACACATTCAGAAACCCGTATCTCACTCAAAACAACATGGATAGATTTTTCAAAGTTTGTATGCGTGTGGAAGCACCAGAGACACAAAATAACACCAAAAATCATAATACGGGCACTTTAAGGATACAAATTCACTAGATTAAACAGAGAGTGTGTGTGTGTGTGTGTGTGTGTGTGTGTGTGTGTGCGTGAGTGTTACAAACATTAGAGCCTGGGTGTAGTTGAAGATAGGGGTGACTCCGAGGAATCTCTGGATTCCCTCCATCACCAGTGCTGGGTTGGAGCGCAGCAGGGCCCCGTCCACAATGTGCAACTACAACACACAGAGGCAGCGTCATCCATGACTTGTATCGACAAGTGGTAGATGATATTTTGATGAGAGAAGGAACGACAGTTGCTTCCATGCAACTACAAAAGCTGAGAAGTACCCTCTCATTGCAGTTCTTCTTTTGGACAGGTTGGACCAAACTAAAATACCCATCCAACAGGAACACGGGATATACAAGGAACCACAGGCAACAATGAAGAATACTATATAGTAATACACTGTAGATGGCACATGATTCAACAATGATTTCAGGATGGGGGGTGGGGGGGTACATGAATGTAGTCTATAGTGAGGACTTTCCACTTTGGGGAGTGCTCCAGTGCCGCCGGAAATTCCGCCTGATGTCACTCTTTTTATGGCGGATCTCCGTCTCCTTCCTCTTCCTTTGTGTTGGCGTTCTAACCTCTGGTGGATTTCTGAGGACTATGGTTAACTGCTCCTCAGATCTCTGCAGGGTAAATTCAGACAGCTACCTAGACTATCTGTCCAATCTGAGTTTTCTGTTGCACGACTAAAACTACTTTGGAACGTACACACGTTCCACCAAAACAAGTTCCTTCCAGAGGCTATTTTGCAGAGGCGCTGTCATTGTATAACTTCCAGTACTTTGTGAACTCTATTATCAAGCTCGCAGCAACAGCCGATACTTGACAGAAAAAAGTGTGGGTGCGCAATACACAGGTGCATTTTGGGTCAGGCTCAGGCATGATTTGAACTTATGGTGTAGCAGTACCGGAGTGGGATTGAGCGAGAGAAAGGCAACGTTCTAACTTAAAAAAGAATCCGCTCTACACTACATCCAAAATCCTCCCTTCTCGCTCTTCGCTCACATGCTCTAGGGCTGCTCGATCATGGGAAAAAATGTAATCACGATTATTACGGTCAATATTGAAATCACGATAATTTAACACGATTACTCGTTGACTTCTGGAAAGATGTTGCAATTATTGAACTTAAAAAACAGTGGAAAAAGTTAAATCAAGATAAAAAAAAAAATTAAATTTGCCTTAATATTTAACATAAAACTTTATGTTTTCATTCAGAACACGAGAGAAAATAAGAGTTTACTTGCAAAACGTAATGAGCTCAATAATTGTTTTTGTCGATTATTCTGTTTTTGTGATCATTGGGAGCCAAAATCATAATCACGATTACATTTTGATTAATTGCACAGTCCTAGATAGGACCACACCAGGTTTAATTCTCAGACCTTCTTCTGAGTCTATTTAACTTTAATATATCCTTAACTGGCATAACGTGTGTAGCATTCCTCTCAATATTCTGTCCATATATATCTAGAACTGGGCAGTAGGGGGCAACACAGTCCAGTACATGTTAACATCAAAGCAATACTAGTTATCCATGTACAGTACTACATTTAGTGTTACCTGTGATTATGGATGTGCTCTTCACTTAGCTTGATTTGATTGAAAGCCTGCATATTTTAACTCTGGAAAAATGTTGTCAGTTGTCACAATAAGCCTTTCAGTTTAAACAAGTCAGCAAAACAGAGACAGTCAGATATTAAAAGACTTGTAATAATCAGTTTTTTAAATATTTTGTAGCTTGTATAAATCTTAGAAGTTACTGCTTTTATTATTTTGTTCCCTATGGTTAATGCTTCATGTTGAGATTGTGAAGTACATTGAAACTTTATTAATTTACAGAGAGTAGTGTGTAAAGTTATGTTTTGCTATGCAGATTCAACCTTATCCAAATTATTGACTAATGCTGACACTGTTCTTGTTCAATCAGACAGTTTTACACTGAATCAAATCATTTAGCAGGAAAATCATTCACCAAGTAAACACACGTGACTCTATGGCCCTGACACACCTGACGGCTCCCCGAGGTCCAAAAAGTGCCTCGGAACACACCAAAGCGACGCCGGCTTGAGCGTACGTTATGTACGCGAGACGTAATACGTCTCCATAACAGCAGGCGGCGCTAATCTGTATTGTCGCCCAAAAAAATGACAAACGCGTCACGTGGGTCTGGGTTCTCCCAAATTTCATTAATGGCGGCTCGTTCAGAATACAATCTCTTACTTTACGAAAATAGTTCACCAGCAAAGGAGTATGGAGTTTCTGAAAACATTTTAAGTGAGAAATAGGCCATGCAGTTGCTGAATCTGTCCGTTTTGATCGACAAAGGTCAGTTTGAAAGATTTTCGTCAGATTTTCAGAGCCGTTCGTCACGCCAACATAAGTGCACTGATTCGCAAGTCAAGGGCTAGAACTCCACCAATCAGATTGGTCATTGAGTCCGACTGCCCGCCCTCCGACCCAGCAAGTCAGGTCAGCCCAAATGAAGGCCGACGGCTCCTCCGACTGACGACGGCACGGAACACACCGAACAGACTCGAGTCACTGACCTCGCCAGACTGTCCGACGGCCGATTATCGGGTTGGTGTGTCAGCGCCTTTAAATGGGCACAAACAGGCTTCCAATTCATCTTGTCTAATTTGAGTAAGAAAATACCTGGATGGAAACCAGCTGTTGACTGTGACAATGAAGTAGAGTGGACCACACTAATTTCCACATACTGCAGTGTGTGTTACCTGGCTGGGCTGGTAGTGTTGCAGCCAGCGCTCCAGGTGAGGTGAATAGAGACCCGGATTAAGGCAGCGTCTCTGAAGGGCCAGCAGGTCCCTGGGGGCAGAGGGGCCTGCCGTCACCACTGTATGGAAAGTGTGGTTGAGGGCTGCAGGGTCCTGGTGGGCCCTCTGGTGCTGTGGTCACACACACGCATGCAAAATTTGAGATCAAAAAAACTCTAAAAAACCACATTTTAACAGTAAAAAGATTTGAACTGCTTTGAGAAAGCCTGTGCAGTGTGACACAGCACTGGAAGTGTGTATAGTTTTGCAGAGTGTGTGATGGTTGGTTCTCACCTGGTACCAGGAGTAGGCCCTGTCAGATGGGTTGATGAGCACTGCCAAGATTTTGGCTCTGGGAAGCAGGGCAGCAGCTCTTTTAGGCGCGACCTCTGTGTCAAAGTAGTTGGCACTCTTTTCAAACATAAAATCTGTGCTGACATTGGAAGGGAATGGGAAGAAGTCCATGTACCTGAGGATCACACATAAAACAGAAAGTAATAGTTAGCTATCGCCTAAAACGGTATCCACATCCCCGTGCCATTCATGCATGTTATGTTTTATTCTGTTACCGTTTGAATCACAGAAAAGACTCAACAGATCTCCACAAACTGATCAAAACTTTAAATTCTTAAATATTTGAAGCATTCACACCAAATCAAGTCAGTATGTCATATGTAGTTAGTCTCGCATTGCCACACCTCTTTCCACAGCGCTGTGTCAGCAATGGAGTATGGTATGCTACAACGCTAATCTATAGGCTTCGGTATCGTTTGTTTTTATTTCGATATCTGTGCTGAAACAATCCTTTTTAAACAGTTCTGGTGCCTAAATCAATACTTTAAAAAAAGGCACAAAACAGTAGCTGGGGACGTTATAGAACAGCTTTTTTATTGCTAAGGACATATGGTCAAATTTGAATAATTTAATTAAAATGTAACAACTTATTTCACCAGTCAATTGCTGTTAAACAAAAAGAAGAACACTAGATGGCAGAAGGGTACTTTACAACAACAGCTTGAGATTCTTGAGATGCACTTGAATACACCATGAGCTTACGAGGTGCTACTGAACGCACCATTAAGTCCCGTCTGTGTTGTTTCTCAGACAACTCCGACACTGACCATAATGTCTTAAAGTGCAGCTAGGCTACACCGCGTCTTGAGCTGCAGACTGCTGAATGTCCCGGTGTTGGAATCCTTTCCAGTGAAATACAGCCACATGTTAGACAGTTTAGCTTTCAGCATTTTAACTGTGTTTAAGCCAGCTGATAGCTTACAGTAGGCTAACATTAGTGGCTGTCAAGTATAATGTGAACTGTAAAGGGAGGTCACACAAATCCATCTCGTCAGGCTTCAACCACCAGTGGCTCGTACCAATCAGCAGCCAGTGAGGAGCTACGGGCGTGATTTAGGTGTGTATGCTGTGCCGCCGTTCAAAACAACAATGGCAGCTCCTCAATAGGTAAGCAAGAGTTTGATTTACGTTGTATTATTCGTGAATCTGATTGGTTAAAGTTAGCCTGTAATAGATATGCTTCATTCAATCATCTGCCAGGTGTTTTAACAGTTTCCAATGACGGCTTTTCAGAAGGTTCTGTGTAACAAACCATCTGACGCATCAGGTTAGGACTTTGACTGCTCAATCCAGGACTTCAGTGGGGTGGCAGTAGCTCAGTCAGTAGGGAGTTGGGTTGGGAACCGGAGGGTTGCTGGTTCTAGTCCCCATATGGACTGGGTGTGTGTGTAATTCAGGCCTGTATGTAATGTGTATAATAATAACAACAGAGTGAAAACATTGTAATTTCCCTTGCGGAATTAAGTATAAATTATTATTATTTAACACTGTTGTTTTGAAGCTTTGGCTTAATGCTTGAGGTTGTTTATTTCATTTGGTCTTCGGCTGTCGCATGTTGTTTACCAGCGACAAGCCTGCATGCGTCTACCAGGAGATATCCCTCCACTGCAAGGACATTTTGTACTAGAAGGACTGTAACTTTGGACTGGGGATTTTGTCCCACCTCTTTTACAGTGTAGCTGTGTCATTTCACTGCCAGGATGGGTAGGAGGAATTATTACCCATTGTTACCCTTTCAGTGTATTATGTATATTAAGACTGACTTTATCCTTTAAGCCCATGCAAGCACCAGTCGAGCCAAATTGAACCTTAGAGAATAAGAAATTGAAAGAAAGATGCACCACAAAGAAAATTGAATTCAAATTTAAGCCGCGTTGTGTTTTGAGGACTTTCTAATGATGGCACATGATTTTCTAATGATACTCCTGTCTTTACCAGTCAATCCCATTGTCATAACTTGCTCCACTGAAGAACTGGATCTCCTCGAAGGTGGTGGGGCTGGGGAATGAGCTGGTGACTGCTGGGTGGAGGCTCAGGAATGAATGAAGTGCTGTAGTGCCTTGAGTAAAGACAAGACATTTATAATAAACAAGTTAGAGATAGATATATATATAGATATATATATATATATATAGGCAAAGATAAAGATGGAAATGGGGATAGAGAGAGTGTGGTACCGGTTTTCTGTGGCCCAATGACGAGGAACTTGGGGAGTCGGTCACAGGTCTTTTCTTTAGACCAGATATCTTTGTGTCGCTTGTCGTGACAAGGGTTCTGAAAGATATTTCACATTAAGATTCAATGTTCAACACTATGCTTTCATTCCAGTGTTCCTGCTACATTTAGTACATTATTACGACTCACTATCTGTATTTATTCTGCTACTCAAACAGTCAAATGCCCACCGATTAATGATTTACTATGATGTAAAGGAAGAACAAAACTGTTCAAGGGGATTTAGACAAGGACAACATTACAGCTATTCCTCTGAAAATACAGCACATTTCAAAAACAGTCCAATTTAAGCTTTCAAAAACTAAATCAATATTCTGACCTGCCAGAGTGGGTCTCTCTCCCCAGGGAAGATCTGGAAGTATTTCTCAGCGAGCTGGACAGGGGGCAACGTCTGCAGCCTGAGGTTGGTCCAACACTGGACAAACTTCACCAAAGACTCAAAGGTGTACAGACCGAGCCGGTCGTTGCCATAGTTAGACAGGTGTGTCATGAAGATACTGATCTGAATTGAGAGGGCACAATGTACTTTACAAGTCTGTTTAATATTTACCTGAGCTGTTGTCAGAGCAACATGTAATTGAGCTCAAACCAGATGGAGTCTAGACTAGAAAATGACCAACTATGAACTCAACAGACAGCAGAGGGTTCACACAGAAACATGCTGGCCACAAGTGAGAAATTATCCGTTAGTGTTTCAAAGCAGAATACCTTTTTCACAGCAGACATTTTGACTTGTCATAGTAGGAAAAGCAGAGCTGAAACTGATAACCTCAACGATGGATCAATTCCATCAGGTGTCCCAGTAAAGCTATTTCAGTGAGTCAGCATGCACTATACCAGGGCCTCTCCTAAGTGGAATGCAGCCATCATGAATGGTTTTGAATACACCTGTGCTTTTCCTACTATGACATGTCAACATGTCTGCCGTGAAAAAGGTCTATACAGGATCACACATTCAAACATGCAGAACACCACAACAAAATCACATCATATTACAAATTACAATTAAAAAAAACTTGTGTGTGTGTGTGTGTGTGTGTGTGTGTGTGTGTGTGTGTGTCAAGTCTCAAGTCCAGTTTCAAGTCTTTGAGATGGGATTTTGCCAGTCAAAATGCACAACCTCGAAGGGCATTATCCCTCTTATACCATGGTCAACTGCCATTTCTTTTTAGACCATTCATTTATATTTTCATGCTTGTTTAAAATCAAAATCTAACGTTTTTCATAAGCCATAACTCAAGTTTCCCTGAGTTGACTAATACCCGGAACAATCACTCCCATCCCATAAGGTTCTCATGCAGTGGAAACATTGTTCACTGCTCCAGTTAATAGGATGAACCTTCGATACCACTGAAAGATTCAAAGCCAATAACATTGTGTGCGCTTGACAATCAGTAAATATAATTTGAAATTCCTGACACAGTAGGCTGCCCCCCATCTTGCTTATTAAAGGTGGGTAACATAAAAAAATAAGTAATTTCTAATAATGAATACAATAGACAAATGACATCATGTTAATAATGATGTGAGGGCCGTGGCTAGGGCTGTGACGGTATGGGATTATTTCTTACCGCGGTGATGAAGCAACAGGAAACCCCCCCACACACACACACACACACACACACACACACACACACACAAAATCCCCCGGCGGCCGTGTCACACACTCAAGAACGCATGCAGGTTACGTAGTATCTGGAGCTGCTATAGCCTAAGCGAATTTCTCCAGCTCGGGATAAATAAAATCTCATCTTGATCATGAAAATGGGCAGCAGAAAATCAGAGCATTGATTGGCGTTTCCATGAGTTTTGCCCAGTTATTTACAGTAGGCTATTTTATATTTCGTTATTTCGTTTCGTATTCGCTTTGAAAATGTATAATTATTACATTATAAACATATTAACAATAATATGAATTAACATTTATTTATAGATTATTATTATTTATAGTTTAATATGAATTATAGAGCAGGTTTTGTCACCGTTTGCAACCCTTTATTGTGTAGAATAAATTGTTCAAAGTTTCAAGTTGCGTTTGGACGAGTGCGTTTATATCCACGGACTGTTACCTGAAAAACAACCTCTAAAGAAAGAAGAATCGGAGTTTAGAACAACTCACCAGAACTAAGCGGTGTTGGGGCAGGTTGTGCTCGACTTGCTCTCTCTGGAGCTTTTTCTTCTACTGCTCTGGGAGAAAGCCCATGGCTCGGGCATTGCGGTCCTTTTCTGACTTCATCGAATTTGTGACGGCTAAATGTAGATTACGGACAAAGCAATTTAGCCATGTCCAGCAAGCTTTCGGACCGCAGCCACAATATTTGCTCCATTGTCCGTGGTAATACAGACCAGTTTCCTCTCGTCCAGGGACCACTCTTGGAAGGAGGACCTGAGGGCTTCCGCCAGGTTGTCACCCGTGTGGCTTTCTGGCGTGAACACAGTCTCCAGGCACTGCGATTTTAGTTCCCAGTTTGCGCTGAGATAATGTATGGTCAGGCTCATGTATAGCATCATGTTTACGCTTGACCACATATCAGTTGTCACTGAGAAATAATCAACGTCTTCGTGGCCATTTTTTTAATAACGTCAGCTAGCGCTGTCAACGGTTATTGCCTATACCATATGAAGTGATAGCTACCGGTAGCCTACTTGCAATTACAATCTAACTAACTCCAACTGTTTACGTTATGCTATTGTCTTTTATGCCCGTGTTTTTGTGTATTTAATTTAACATTATCTGTAAACATTACAAGTACTGAAACCTGGCTAGCAGTTAATTAAAAAATCAGACACGCACAAAAGAAATCCCCCATATGTTTAATGGACTGTCCCTCACTTGCGCAGGAAGCGGGTTTTTTCCCCAGAAGCCCTTGAACACAGGACTCGCGGAAAAAGTCGTTTATAAGCAAAGATTAATGTGTTTATAGTTCAAATCACACACCATATGCAGTCCTGTAACTTTCAGCAAAAATAATAAAAAAATCATGTGCGGTGATGACCTCACACCGCGGTAGGCATCTCATTAATACGGTATTGCGGTGATGCGGTTATCGTCACACCCCTAGCCGTGGCTCAGAGGTAGAGCGGGTTGTCCACAAGATTGGAGGTTCAATCCCCGGCTCTTCCGGCCGCATGTCAAAGTGTCCCTCTGTCATGTCATGCTGTCATGTCACAATAATTAATTTAGAATTTTGCAATCAGCTAGACACTGAACCCCAAGTTGCTCCCCGGATGCTGCTATGTGTCTGTCCCCTGCTGCTAGCATCCTTAGGATGGGTTAAATGCAGAGATTTTATTTAACTACATCGTATTGTATGTCCACAATAAATAGTTTTTTTTTTTAAAGTTTACATTTTTGACAAAACTGAAACAAGGATCTCTTCAAATAACTCAAACCAGGAACTAGCCCAAAAAAAAAAAAAAAGGATGTGTTCATTTGTTGCCGGCAGCTGCAACTGAAAGTGTGCATAAGGTTAAGGAGACGCATCGTCTTATGTTAATGATTATAGATGGCATTTTGGCAGAGCCCAAAAGGAAAGAAATATGCATAATATTGCCTTTGGCAATTGTTTTGCCTTCAAGTCAAGTCAAGTCTTCCCACTCTAAAGTAAGTTGAGTCTCAGAGCAGACATGTCCAAGTCGAGTCACAAGTCCTCCGTTTTGCAACTTGAGTCCAAGTATAAAGTGTACTGTACAGCTGTGGTGGGTGCATAGGGGAGTAGTTTTCATACAGGGTTTAGGAGGACAGTGAGGAAGAGTTCTCCTCCTCTGATGCTCTTGTCCAGCTCCTTTGAGCCTCCTGGGTATTCATTATAGAAGATGGTATGGGTGAACAGCCCACAGGTCTGCCTGGGCAACACCTAAAACACACAGGGAGATCATTAGGGGTGTGTGTGTGTGTGTGTGTGTGTGTTCTTTGTGGACATTTTTAGCTGAGTAATTAGTCAGGGGTAATTTTTTAGCAATAGACACTGGAACGGCACAGCGTTCAGAATGAATGTATATATATATATATATATATATATATATATATATATATATATATATATATATATATATATATATATATAAACAGGAACCAGCACTCTATGATGTGTCCAGAAACTGTATCCCTGCATCTATGCGCCATGCTGTGCAGGTTTCTTTGTCCAACTTAGTACTAAGAATCCTCATTTATTATGCCATATGTGACACTGATGTCTATGTGACATACTGCTAACCCTGTAAACTCTGCCTTGTTGCCATGCTGTCCTGAAAACAAATTCCAATGGCTGTCTGTGTGGTGATTAAAGTGAAGCTGAGACTAATAGAATGGAGGTAAATGGAATTGTGGTGCTCAAAGTATCCAAAATGTACATTTGAATGGCTCAAAGTGATTTTTTTTTTTTTTTTTAGAAATAATGTGTTATTCAAGTTAATCTACAAACCCTGTTATTTCAAAAGGACAGCAGTTTTTCAATAAAAAGTGTGTCAGTGTGGAGAAGGAGGTTTACCAAAGGGAGCAGACTGTGGACTAACCTGGATGCCATTGTGGATGAAGCCACGGCGGTATCGAGCCGGCCTCAGATGAGGGTATTCCTCAGTGCTGGTCACCTTGATGTCCCACACAGACTTCCAGGCCTCATAGAGCTGGCTGTGAACTGGGTACACCCCAGAGTGGTGCGGAGCCACTGCATAGCCCATATCTGTTGGGATGCCATGCTCCTGGAGAGAGGACAGGATGTGGGCAAATGAGGAGGTAGCAGAGGCCAGGCAAGAATGTCAAGAGGAAGATATAGTCAGGAAAGAAAAGAGCAAAGCGGCAAGGAAGCACATACACCCATACACAGGTGTGTACTGATGGTATAAATACTTGGGATTTGACTTTTTGATTTTTCAATAAAATTTTCGATTGCTGCAATAAGAGCCATTAGATGATAGAAGGGTACTTTACATTTGAGTTTCTAAAAAACGAAGGGCAATTAAAGGTGCCGTAGGTAGGATTGTGAAGATCCAGGACTTAGCCAAAGAATTTGAACATCAACGACTTCTCAGTCCCTCCCCCCCCTTTCTGCTAGAGGCCAAATGGTCTCCTAAGCCCCTCCCCCCACAATGTAAAATGAATGTGTGTGCATGAGCAGTGATTAATACGCAGTTAGACACCCCCGTTGGCCCTGATTGGTGCATCTGAACAGGGAGTGGTGGATTTTTGCAAATCACACTACAGGCTGTAGTTTGTGCCAGAGGAGCTGGATTTTTTTTTTTTTTTTAATTAACCGCTTCATGTAGTTCTACTGGAACATAGGGTCAGTTTCAGCAAATATGACCGAAAGTTAGTTTTATAAGTCTTACCTACTGCACCTTTAAATGCATGATTAGTTTAGCAAAGTGCAATTGAATGCACCATTAGTTTAACCCTTGTGTTGTCCTTGGGTCAAATTTCATCACATTGTATCACAAATATGGGTTCCTTTCATCCAAATTGCCCAAAAATAACATGGATAGTTCCATACACAAAACTGCCGTAATTATGCATCAACATACGTTCCTCTCATCTTAATTATTAGCTAAAATAATTCATAATTTGTAAAAAAAAAATGTAACTCGATATTAGGCATAATTTAATACAAATGAGGTTTATTGACCATGAATTACAAACATAAGTGTAAAACTAGCTGGAATGAAAATGGCTTAGAAGATATACTATATACTTTATGTATACTTTATGAAACAGGCAAAACAGACAACACAAGGGTTAACAAGGTGCACACGAATGCACCATGAAGTCCCGTTGGAGCCCCTTCGTCATTTGTTTACACAACTCACTCACGGGGAAGGTAATCTGTTGCCACCACGGTGACTTCAGGGAAGCAGGGGGATTTTCTGCTGTTTCTCCGTCATTTCCAGCTCTGGCTGTGGTAGCCGTAAGCAAGTCATGTAGCCACACACTGTGACACGGGCCATGTCTGCAGTGTATTAGGGCTGCTTACCTGAGCAAAAATCTTGTTGAGCCTCATCTGCTCAGCCAAGACGCTGACGTTGTGAAAGAGGTGAGGTTGCATGTGGCTCCACATGTGAGGAAACCACCAGAAGTCCATCCTATGTTGCAGTAGCATGTCATCTCCCCGATCCTCTTCATCAGTGCCTACACACACACACACACACACACACACACACTTTCAGCATAATGAATGTGGCCTGATCCACAATAAACATCCTTTCTAAGCCAGTGTCGGTATCACATTTTGAGTGCCACAGCAATCTCCTGCCTCATGTTACTTCACATACAATTATTCCAATGAGCTCCAGTAAAGGGTAAATATTTAATTTGGTGAAAAAGATAGCTATGCTGTCAGATTGGTAGTGGTAATGATACCCTGAGATGATGGATGAAAATCGGTATTGGTCATCATTACATGATGACCTCGATTTGTTATTGGTTCCACTCAGAGAAAAAACAAACTGTTGAATCATCAGCCTTCAACTTTGTTAAATAGATTCATTAGAGCAAAGGTTGATTAGGAAAGTAAATGTGAGGCAGTGGTGATATTTCTACAGTAGCCAGGAGTGAAACCTGTCAGGCAGTAAAGAATTTGTTGGAAAGAGTCCTTAAGCAATTACCATATTTACATATCAACTATTAAGTTTTTATACTTAAGTTAGAATATTGGTTTGGCATAGTTATTTCGAATTTTATCATTCAGTGTGGTTAATTAGTCTGGCTATCACCAGATCAACCTCAACAGATTTCAGATTGAACATTAGTCTGGGGAGTCTGCTCAGTATTTTCTCTGCACAAGCTGGATCAACAGGCATAGTTGAAATGACTCTGTACGCAATTGGATAGTCCTTCAACCAATCAGATCAACGATCCGGGTGACGTAGCAGCGACAGCGGCATCAACGGGTTGCTGCGCTTCGGTGGCCGGCTTGTTGAATGTAAACAAGAAGCTGCTTGGTCGCTTCTCTATCGTCATCGTGTTAAACCCGCCAATAGCGCGCCAGGTGGATAAGCCAGTTTGTGATTGGTTCGCAAATTTGTAACGGAAGCAGGATAGATAAACGTACAGGTTTCCAGCGTGAGCTGCAAGGAGAAATCAAATCGCAATCAAATTTACCCAGTCTAGTGGTTAATATTAGTTTTCAGTAAATTCTCCCAAGTTTACAATTTGCTTTGGGGCAGTGGTGGCCTAAAGGTTAGAGCAGCATGCTTCTTCCAGTAAAAATTGTCCTGGATAAATAAAAGGTAAAATGCTTACAATATCAACATTGCAAATTCCAATGAAAGGCTGTTGTGTTAAAGGCAGAGCTGATTTAAACATTCCTCTTTACAGATACACAGATCCAAAGCTGTACTATAAGATAACATTTTAAACAGAAAGCTTTGTTGATAGAATAATGGCAGATGTTTCATACCTGTGTGATAGAACTTTCCAGAAAATCCCAAATTGAAGGTGAAATCAGGGACCAGTGCTCTCAGCTTGTTTTGAGTGTTGAGCAACGCCTGTGAAAGGATGAAAAAACACCTCACACTTACTTAGTGACATTACTTTATAGTTTCAATTCATAGTTATTATAGCGATTAACCATTGTTGCTTAACCACAATGATCCGACGAACCCTAAGTCACATGTAGCAACAACTGACGTTTTATGGTGCTGGATGGGAAATAAACTAATATACTACTTCTTTATGCTGATTTCTACAATATGCTATTTTACAGATCATTCTGGAGATCAGTATGGAGCCTCCCTGACAAAACCCAAACTTCATAGTAACCCTACAGTCACACACGCTACATGAGAGCAACACGCACTCGCTTGATGGGCGTTCCTGGGCGTGCTTAGCCTACTCCTGGTTGCTTGGCAACAGTAAACAGAAATTCTCCGATGCTACCTTCAACCACGTCTTAAAATATGAGATAAAATGCCAAACTTATCATAGATATTTACAGAAATACGATGTCCTGAAGCGTTTCCGCCATCTTGAATTATTTTCTTTGACTTGAGCAACCACTGACATACGTCACGCTGCCCTCACGCTGCCTTCACTCCGATTGGCAGTCGCTTTGTTGCATCGCTACAAATTTGCATAAAATAGACTTCTTGTCTATTTCGGCCCCGCCTTGCTCGTGGCAGCGGCGAGCTTGTCGCTGGCAAACGGCCACTCCCATTGAAAATGAATGGCAGCCAGTCTCTTGTAGCATGAGTGACTGTAGTGTATGTGTTAATATTCTGAAGGGGAAATTAAAAAATGTATAACATGTATGTTAATGTACATATAAATCCACCTGCACATGATTGAACTAGAATTACCGCCTTGCAGTTTTATGTCTCTGCCAACGAGTCAAGTTGCACTTAACATTCATGTCTGTCCAGACTTGCATAATATACATGTAGTAAAGAGTTTAAAGGAATTTAATAAAAAGGTAAGAAGTGTAATTTTTGGCAAAACATGGATACTTTACCCTACTCTTCAACCTGGCAGCACAGCAGATTTATAATCACCACAGTTTAGGACCACAGTGTCACCGATTCAGTATCCGAAGTAGGGCTGGGCAATATATCAATATATTGTGATAAGAGACTAGATCTCGTCTTAGATTGTGGATATCAGAATATAAAAAGTGTTTTTTGTCTGGATTTAAAGGCTGCATTACAGTAGATTGTTATTTTCTGAACTTTGCTTTTACCCACTTAGTCATTAAATCCACATGATTGCTGATTATTTATAAAAAATCTTATTGTGAAAATATTTTGTGAAAGCACCAATTGTCAACCCAACAATATTGATAGAGGTATTTGGTCAAGAATCTTGTGATATTTGATTTTTCTCCATATCGCCCAGCGCTAGCCTGGTGGAGGCATAACACCCCCAAATGAATTATTGAACTTTTTCTGATGGATCCACAATAGCTGTGTCCCATTTTAGGGGGTTCTCCTTTAACAGACAAGACCTCACCTGGGTGTCAAGACTGAAATGTGCATGCAATGGGTGACAGGCAGGGTACATCGTGGTCAGGTATAATCACAGGACAACCAGTCACTTTCTTTTACACCGATATTTCTTTGACAACCGAAATTTAGTTTACAAATGATCTGACCTGGGTGTCTTGACAATGGAAGCCATCCTGACCGCCTGAAAGAGACCCACAGTGAGGACCAGGGCTGATTTGAACCCAGGAGCTTACTCTTTGAGACAGTCCAAACTAGGGATGGGCATTTGATTAAATTTTCTTCGTCGATCGTCGGGAGAATTAATGATCAATTATCGATTAATCATTAATATTTTTATATTAAAATTAATTATTTATTTAACTTTTTATAAATTAAAAACGCAATGAAAATACAAAAATACAGTATGTTTTTACCTCGATGAGATCTTAATTACAAGAAGAACAACGTGTGACAGTTAAACTGGAGGTTTGGCTAAACTTGAAGATATATGCGCTGCGGTGTTTAATTTAGCAGCGGAACCGTTGCTGCGAGCCGGCGTTGTTAAACAGAGACCCTCGTTTGTTCCAAAATAATAAATAAAAAGAATAATGTTCAATAATAACTTAACCAAAAACATAATACTACTTAAATCTGACAGGTTTTGTCAAAATGTAACTCAAAACTATCCAAGGCACGGACAAAGCCTAATACAAAATAACCAGTTACTCACATAGAACTTGTGCACCAGTCTACTGTTTTTTGTTGAGAAAAATAAGCAGGTTGACATGATCTGGGGTCCGAGGTTCCCTTAATACATCCATGGGTCAGACGCGACCGCTACCTGGTGATCGTCAGTCCAGCCGCCGAACACACCCGCCGGCACGGGATGCACAGGTACCTCCGCGCTAACTTGGCCAGCCCGGCCCGGGGAACCTCGTTCCGATCTTCGTTTCGTAGTGAGTTTCTACCAGTCTGGTGATGGTACGTTGTGACGGAATGGGAAATGCTGGTTCCAATATCCATCTCAATGAACGTGCAGATCCCTCCGGTAATTTCCCTCTGCTCGTTGTGCATCGCAGCTCCTCCGTGCTAACGCCAAGTTGATGCTAGGTTGAGACTGAGAGCACGACCCACCGCCACCGACATTAACCAGCGGATGCACTTTGTTTAAGTGGTAGGCTACATCATTTGAGTCGTGGCCGTGTACTTATACACGGCGTCGCAGTGTTTGCAGTGAACTAAGTCGTTTTTTTAAATCAAAATGGACCCAAGCCACACTTCGCCGTGACCTCTTCATGTTTACTTTGAATCAAAACGTAACTCGCAGCTAACTGAGCAGCCTATGGCGCCCCCGAGTGGTAAAGTGTTTAATTACTGCTGACACACTGGAAATCATTTCAGTGCTGCAATCACACTACACAACGCAACCTGCATTAGTTTAATCGATGACAAATTAACGTGATCGACGAAATTCTTAATGATCAATCGTCGATCGTCGATTAATCATGCCCATCCCTAGTCCAAACTACTGGGCCCCTGTGCTACCTGCAAACCATTGTAGATCTCCATGCTTTGTTCAATAAGGAGAAGGGCAGTGTTTGGAAGAACATTTAACAAGAGTTAAGATTTGCATTAGCACGTGCATGTACAACCAAGCCAAATACAGGTTAAACAGTTGTCAAACCAACATATAATAACCATAAACTCTACCTCACCATTAGCACCATTCTCACATATCTGGCTGCTGGTTTAGACTTGTTACACTTTGTTTTTCTCTTCTCCATGTTGGTGAAGCCTTGGCGTCATACCCCGTGTGGTGATAATTTGTCAGATATTTTCTAAATGCAGCAGTTAATATAATAGACTACAAGAGTGTCCTTAATATACATCTAGCTTTTTACTTGTACAGATAGCAGACAAAAATATCTCACAACTTTAAAGCATGACTCATTCATCCCAAATCTCTTCACACCATACCCATTTTGCGCAATAAGCCATGTAAAACCTTATGTGCTTACAACTAGACATATGCCGATTTTCGGTAATTCGATAAATCACGATAATGAATATACACGATATTGTTATCGTGGGCACTTCAAAATACCGTAAAAAATAATAGATCCGAATTTTTATTTTTAGAACGTGCATTATAGCTTATTTTCCATCAACCGCTTGAACAAACACTGCGTATATGCTGCGCAGAACACGTGAGCGCACCCGGATGTAAACAGTGTTCATGTCACATGTAGAATCACACTGCACGCAGTGCGCGCATGGATGTATTAAGAGAACGTTCGCGCCACGGCCACTGACGGCGCATTCAAATTCTCACATGAAGAAGAAGCATGGCGGAAGGAGGAACGCTGCCGACAATTTATCGCAATTTATCCCCCTTCAAAAAGGTTAAAGTCAGATGTTTGGAAATATTTTGGGTTCCAAAAAAATGCAGAGGGATTGCTGATCGAAGACAGTTTCCCTTTGTGTAAGACATGTAGACGGAAAGTGGCTGCAAAGCAAGGGAACACGTCTAACATGTTCGCTCATATTCGTGACAACCATCCACTGCAATTCAGGGAGATAAAGGTAAGACACTTTATTTCTCATGTTGATAAAACAACTATTTGAAAGACAGGATGGCAAAGTTACGTTAACTTATTTCCATTTGCTGTATGTAGGAAGAGTTAAGAGTTAGCATGAACTCGTATTGCGTCTCGTATTTTATCAACAAAAAATGCAATATTCAGCTAAAAGTTATGTAATTAATAATGGAAGTTAGGCAGAATAATAATAATTAAATAAAAAAAAAAATTTTAGTTACTAAAAGGACAAAACTGAAGTTTGTTTCTTTTTTTAACCTGTTTCTCTTGTAAAATTACAATATCGTGATAATACCGTATACCGTGATAAATGCTCTCTCAATTAATTGCAGCATGAAAAAGTGATACCGGCACATGCCTACTTACAACTCACATACTGACAACCCATTCCCAATTCATGCAAGTGGCAATGATATTTTTAAATGTGTTTTCTTACAACCAGGGGCCTATTGGTTTCACTTCATTTTAGTGCAATATCAAATCAACTCGAAGCTTACTCAACATACAGTCGCTAATGCATTACACTAAACACACACACACAGGCATTGGTTTTCATTAGGAGTGGTTTTCATTAGTGTTATAAGCGCAGAGTGATCTGTGAATCCTTCCTGGTGGTGCATTCACATGCTGAAGTGAAGGTCCGACACCAGAGCGTCACCATTTAGTTGCCACACAGCATTGCATTCATAAACTGCAATTTTAAAAACTCAACAGAGAATGCAAATAAAGTTAAAGTTATATTGAATGGTCTATTATTAACTTCAGAGTGAAAGATAATTTTAGCAACACGACAGCCAAAACGTACCATTCCCCTACTTTGTTATCAGATGTGCGCTCTCATTGGATGATCAGGGCTGAAGACCTGCATACTCCTTGGTAAACCAACTGGAGATAGCGAAGAAGTAACTCTGCAAAGCTTTCACAAGAAAATGTCTGCCGGTGAATACCACGATGAGGCGCTCTCATAATTAGTTTGAGCCAGAATACTGACGAGGAGATGGTGCTGCGGAGAGACTGGGAAAAGACGGGGATACAGCTGCTACATCATCAGATTAATCAGAACACTAGTCTCTGAACCATCAGACAGCAGCTGCTGGTGGAGCTGCCAAACTATCAAATTACCAACATGAAATAGGCTTGTGGCGATTGGCGATCAGATCGTATACCGATGATTGAAGCGATGATCGACTTTGGGTTTTTCCTACGCAGGTTTTAATGCACCTACTGTGCATTTCCAGTATACAAATATAAACAAAGATTGATTTTTGGTGATTTTAGTCTTCGTAACATACAGTAACAGCCTGAATGTTCCCTTTTTTTTGGGGGGGGGGGGGGCAAAAGTAATATAGTAATCTAAAAAGTAACATAACTAATTACTTTTGATATAAAGTAATAAGTAAAGAAATATTATTACTTTTTTTAAAGAGTAATTAGTAAAGTGTAAAATATTACACTTCCTGAGTAATTTGCCCAACACTGCTTACAAGGTCATCTAGACGATCTGGCTACCCGTCAAAGATAGGATTCAGTTTCATACATACAGATCATTGCACGCCAGTCACCTGCATATGTGGCTGACCAACTGCAACCGTATTTATCAGCACGCCCCCTAAGGTCCAATATGTCCAATCTCTTGACCGTTCCTCGCACCCGACTTAGGACCGGTGGGGACCGTTCTTTTGAGTCCATAGCACCGAGACTCTGGAATGCTCTGCTTCGTCCAATACAGCCTGCTGTCTCTGTAGACTCTTTTAAAAATCAGTTGAAGACCTCCTTCAGGTCTTTGGATGACCCCTCTGCACTTTATTTTTATGTATTACCTTGTGGTTTCAACTGTACTCCGTTTTAATATGCATCTGTTTTATGTTAAGCACTTTTTTATCAGTGAAAAGCGAGATATAAATACATTTGACTTACTTAAATGAAGCTTCAGTACACTGAAGCTAACGTTACCCTCCAAATTATTGTAGCAAGCTAAGGTACAGCAACATGGCAAAAGTAGATTACCACATCGGAGCTATGTTCTTTCTACATCCATGTACAGTGTATGGCGGTGGTCACTAATCCTCAGCAGTTTTATTTTTGTATGGAGCTACCAAACTACTAACTAAATAAATAAAATAATAAAAAGCTAAGCTACTTAAAAGCTATTTGATATAGAAAACTGCCATAAAATCAAATCGGTTTAACCTCGTACACCGGACCGGTGAAACGGGAAATCGACCCAACTCTATTAACATGAATCAACCATTACACACAGTGAGAAGCAGTTTGAGTTGATTTCTGATAATCTGTGGTCTCTTGTGTAATTATGGCTCACTCACCTCCACGTCTGTCACCTTCATCCGAGTTCCCTCCTTGCCAACGAATATATCATCCACGTCCACCAGGATGTGGCGGTCCAAAGACAAGCACAGTCTCTTCCCTGTCAGGTAGGCAATGGAGTCTACAAACACCAGCTTGTGAAGCCAATAGTTGAGATTGTTTCCAAAGAGAACTCTTTGAATGCCATCGTGGAGCCCCAAGTCCTGGACCACTGTGGCGTGGAGAGCCCGCAAGGGGCTGGGTCCAAAATGTGCCAGTGCCTCAGAGGACTTGGTGCTGGCCAGAAGCACTGGTTCATAGGTAGAGTGGTTGGACTGGAAAATGGTCCAGTCATCCCCTGGTAAAGAGCCCTGCTCCACCTGGTTGGGCTTGGTGATGTAGAGTAGCGGAGCATTGGGGTTAATGCGATAGTCCCTGAGTCCCAGGTGTGAGTGTAGAAAGAGAGGGAAACCTTTGAGCTGTGCACTGAGAAGAGAGTTTTCATTAGCTTTGAAAAAGCCAATGACACCCACTCCATACTCAGCACAGTACTTGTCCAGCAAGTCACGGTTCCACGCATCCAGATTGACATATTTCAACACATTTTCATAGATGATCAGTGTGTAGCGACCACGGTTATGCTCCGTCAATGTGGGCATGTCTCCTTTACCAGGAGCAATCTCTGTCCGGTAGTGGAAGCGGCTAGACTCTAATATGGCTACAATCTCCTGGCCCAGCTGGGAGTAGATGCTCTCTACAAACACCAGAACCACGGGCTCTGTCCTGGAATTGTCCACCGCCTTTACCTGTCGTAGTCGGCCCTCGCGCTGGGGAAGGAAAAGTGGTGCCCTCTGGACACCTGGCCCTCCTCCAGCGGCCCCAGTACTCGCTCCCGGTGACATCCCACCACCTCCACCACAGTCACTGAAGGGTAAAGGGGGGGCCTCCTTGATTTTGGGGCTGTTGGACACGTAGTAGGCTAGGAAGGCCATGGACAGTAAGCAGAAGATTATAAGTGCCAGGATGAGGCGGTGAAGCTCCAGCTGGCGGACACCTCGCATTAGCTTCCACACACCCAAGCCTGCACCTACCATGGTGTTGGAGGGGGGAGGCAGGACTGGGCAGCAAGCAGCAGCGGTGAACAGGGAAGGAGAGCAGAGAGGTGGAGTAGGGGTGAGAGGAAGGGGGAGTGGAGGAGGAAGGTTGAGCAGTAGATACAGGCACTGAGCTGTGCGAAGGAATAGCCATTTACACTAGGTCACCATGGCGAGCATCATCCATTACCTGCTCACCACTTCTAGCTCTGCAGCGCAAAAAAAGGACAAAGGATTACTTGATGGATGAAATGTGAAATATTAGGGGACTTAAAAAGGGATAAATGGAAGTTGGCTGAATAAAAGCAAACACCCGCACAGGTGATCCCTGTCCGAGGGTCCTGAATATCCGGTTCAAAAGGTGCTGCCTGGTCAGTTCTCTCTTTCAAGCTGCTGTGCAGGTGTCTCTACACATGGATGTATCCATCTGTAGAGGCTTGTGTAGTCTCTCAGCAGTGGAAGTGTCTCCGCTGGTGGTCTGCGTTTCGGGGCCGAGCCCCCTGAGGCCACCTAGCCTGGACATCCCAAAAGAAGACACCTAGATGAAGAGGACAGAGAAGAATGAGAGGAAGAAATGAGAGGGGAGCAGGGCAAGGTAAAGGGGGTACGGAAGGACAAGAGGGAAGAAGTATGTTTTGAATCAATATTAAAGTTATTATAGCTGTCTTATAGCAATTCTGACTATATATATGAATGTCTGCATTAAGAGATAATGTTTGAATTTTGAGTAATCACTGAAAGGAATACTTCACCAAAAATAAAAAGGGAGAAACCCCACCTGGAATTCTGCAGATCTAAAAACCTTCTAATCCCAATCTGGAAGACCCCTGCCACACAGACAGAGAGACACAGAGAGAGAGAGAGAGACAGACACAGAGAGAGAGAGAGAGAGAGAGAGAGAGAGAGAAAGAGAGAGAGAGAGACAGACACAGAGAGAGAGAGAGAGAGAGAGAGAGAGAGAAAAGAAAAATGTTAGTAAAATTGTATGCTGTAACTATAACTTGCGATGCAGTTAGGAAACAAGAACAAGCTAACTAATAATAACATAAGAATTTTGACTCAGGGGATGTCAATTAGAAATTCTTGTTAAAACAGTATTCCCCATCCTTCTTTTGATTCCCAGCCTGTCACTCCCTCTCTATGACCCCAAAATTTCACCGGACGTGGATGCGTCATACCACATCGGGAGCGTCTCAGAAGCAGAGCGTTTTGCCTGCCCGACTCGCAGATGACGTTGTTTTTTACATCGACTTTCAGCAGCCAGCCTCCCTCTCATCCACAGCTGCTATAGAGCATACATATGCGGCTGGCGCTGATTTGACTGGATCTGAACACTCGGCTGTAAAGCGCTAATGGGATCTCCGTTTGCAGTCAGGCTGTACCGGACTCTTCCGGTGACCATGCTGCACAGGGGGACCGGCGGCACAGCGAGAAGCCGCTGCTGACCGCTGCTGACGGGCACCGAGCTCTCCTTCCGCCGGAGCTCCGACTGTCTGTGGGGCAGGCTGTGCTGCCGTCTATCCGTATTGCAGTTTTTCTCAGTCGCTTTGGTACATTTCTCGAATCATCCACGACATTTGAAAAACAGTCAGATATTCCGATACATTGGCCGATATATATATATATTTTTTTTTAAATCCAGAAACGCCTAACAAAACATTAACAGATTTCCCTAACATTAGTTATTTGTAGTTACTTATGAGTCCTCACTAAAATAATATGATAATGCAGTTTTGTTTTATTGTCACAACAGAGGAACATCAAAATACATTAAAGTTCTGATAAATAAAAAGTATAAAAATACAAACTTCAGATCTGAAACTTAAAGGGTTAAACCTGAACCACGCAAACACTCAACATGGTTGAAGGGGGTTTTGTCCGTTTTTTTATTTTATTTTTAAAATATTAATTTATCGGCCATTATAAATGCTGATACCGATAGTTTTGAAAATGCCTAATATCGTCCGATAATATCGGCCCGCTGATATATGGGTCGGGCTCTACTAAAAATGTATCCGAATGCAGGAAATTAAGTCTTTGACTTTGATTTGCGTTCCCCCAAAGGCCCATTCTGAGCCAGGAAAAACCCCTGTGCTGTTATACTTTCTTAGCGGTGACGCAAAACGCATCACTCGATCTGTAGCGCACGAATGTCGGCGGGCGACGCCATTTTCACACTGAGAAATCCAGAGAGTTGTGTGGAGCTGATAGTCTTAGTTAGCTTTGTAGCAACTCATTTGGCAATGGCTTGAATGGAACAGACGTTCATTAATATAAAATAGTTGTGCACTTTAGCTTTAAAGAAAACATTCTTCCAAACAAAAACAGAATCCCTCTGAAATGAGGTATTGAAGTTTTGCAGCTTCCTAAAGCCAGTCCCTGTGAGCTGGGGCAGCAGAGGGCGGGGGAGCAGGGCTGAGCAATGCTTCCTGAACAAACTATTCATTACAGCCTACCTGTCGTGTCTTAACCTGTTCAAACATACCCTCCGGGCACACTTATCACAGAAAGCCCCAATAACGCCCTCAGACACTCTAACAGCATACATGCCGACAACCTGCACAATGTTCAGATTCCTGCAGCAGATTTGTAACACCTTAAACGTATCCCAATATTTCTATGATGCATCATTGCCGGACGCTAACAGTTATACTGAGCTAGGTATACTGAGTATACCGAGTCCAGCACAATATGCTTTTGTTGTCAAGTAACTTCCTCCTTCAAAATAAAACCATTGATGAAGTGTGCTCATTCAGAAAAAAGGGCCCTATTTCAGGAAGGAGGTTTAACCTGAGTCTAACCCTGATCCAGAACAGCTGATATGAGTTGGTTCAATCAACTCGGAGTAGGTTCACTCAGGGTTACACGCGTGCACCAGCACTTTAAAAAGGCAGCATGAATGGAGCCATGATACTACGATTCACCATGGCAACAACCACAAACAAACAGGTCGGCGGAAATACTCATGCGCACACATGCAAGTTTGAACATGTATTTCGTTAAAAAAAACAGCACAGCGGCTGCTGTAAAAGAGAGAATTTGCGTGGGAGAAAATTGCTGCCAGAGTAAATGCGTATATTCTAGGGCTGTCAGTTTAACGCAAACCCATTTTAACGCCGACAATTTTTTTAATCGCACGATTAACGCATAGAGAGCAACGGGATCTGTTAGTCCACTTCTTTAACTGTCTATGGCCACGCCATGTCCCGCCCTACGAAGCAGCTCGATTGGTTGGGGTTGAGTAGTTAGGATAGCGGATTGGTCAGAGGATAGGACCTGAACAAATGGGGTTACATTACCTTGGACGCTTGGCCAATAGTATTGATTGAAGGGCGGGTTTCGCAGACCGGAAACTCGCCGCGGTTTGGGCTTGCTAGCCGCATAGCTAGCTAGTAGGCTCGTCACGGCGATTAGCTTCGGAGCGAGCGAGTAGTGACTCTACAGTCAGTGAGAGAAACAAAGTGTCTCCCCTGTTCTTTCTGACCACGGTGGGAAACGTGGAGCAGGAAAAGTTAACCCTCTCCTTGATTTTACGTTGGTTATGAACAAGAACGAGAACCAGGAAATGAGTCACGGGAAACCAGTTGCTATGACGACAGCTATGCCCATGACGACGCTATGAGCTCATAGACAGTAGGACCAGCCGCGCTCGCCTCTGGCATGAGGCAGTACTACCTGCAATGGAAAATCGAGGTAACAGTGTTACATTATGTGACAGATTATTAGCTCCAAGTGTGAATGTTAGTGTGATATTGAACACTACGTATATGCCAATGTTGTTTTCAATAAAAAAAAAAAAAAAAAAAACATTTGCACAAAGCAAGCCGATCCCCCCCCCCCCCCCCCCCCCCCCCGACTCATTTCCTGGTTCTCCTTCTCCATAAACAACATGAAATCAAGGCGAGGGTTAACTTTTCCTGCTACAACCTTCCGACAGTGGTCAGAAAACACAGGGGAGACACTGTGTTTCACACCATCACACAAGTATAAAAGTCAGTCCACTTGCTTAGGCTATGGGAAAAGCTCTGCGTAGAGCCTCTGCAGAAGCACAAATCCCACTTAAAATGCAAGTAGAAAATTCAAAGGTTGATAAACACACTGCCAACACTAAATCAGGCCAAGTCTTTGCAAAAGAAATCAAGGCTAACATGTATAAAGCCACTGAGTTAAATTATGATCATGAGTTCATCCAATTCAAAAGCTTGAGAGTGATTGTAACCCAGTTAAGTCGCGACCAGCTGGCTGTGTTGTGTCTGTGTCATACAGACATGTATGACATCTGAACGATTTGGGGGAAAACATTTTTTCTCTTAACAATTTCATGCAATTGTGATTTAAATTTCAATAATTTTCTAGAAGTTACACTGGCAACAAATTTGGCCTCCAAAGTGACCAGAATTGTCTCAACAATAACTGAACATTATAAGCGTTACAGGTAGGTAGATTTGCTGCAGGCCTGTTGTGTTTGGCTACATAATGTCCAGGTGCTTGTGTTTGCTCATGCTCATGTGTGCCCTGTCCCTGTCACACTTTGTTCCCAACTCAACAGCGAGAATACTGCAGGCATACAGGCAGCAAATACACAACAGATAGCGAGCTACAACACAAAGGGCTTAGTTTTATAGCAGCGCAAAGACTAGTGCGAGCCCCCGTCAACTTTAATTTTACTTTTATATAATTTATTTTAAGTCCCATGGCATAAAAATGTCACTTTGAGTTTTTTTTTTTTTTTTAACATTAATATGAGGTTCCCCCAGCCTGCCTATGGTCCCCCAGTGGCTAGAAATGGTGATAGGTGTAAACCGAGCCCTGGGTATCCTGCTCTGCCTTTGAGAAAATGAAAGCTCAGATGGGCCAATCTGGAATCTTCCCTTTATGACGTCATAAGGAACAAGATTACCTCCCCTTTCTCTGCTTTGCCCGCCCAGAGAATTTGGCCTGCCCTTGAGAAAGAGAGAGACATCGTGGCTTTCAGTTGGTCAAGGCCACGCCCCCACCTTGCCCCCCCCTCTCCTCAATAGCTACAGACACAGAAATGACACATCCTAATGAAAGCTCATTGTGGGACTGGCTCTAGTGGCTGTAATTCTGCACCAAGGCTGAATTTCGGGAAAGAGACTTCAGATAAAGTATTAGGGGACCACTAAGGTCTATATAAAAGAGACTTCAGATACAGTATTAGGGGACCACTAAGGCCTATATGAAAGAGACTTCAGATACAGTATTAGGGGACCACTAAGGTCTATATAAAAGAGACTTCAGATACAGTATTAGGGGACCACTAAGGCCTATATGAAAGAGACTTCAGATACAGTATTAGGGGACCACTGAGGCCTATATAAAAGAGACTTCAGATACAGTATTAGGGGACCACTGAGGTCTATATAAAAGAGACTTCAGATACAGTATTAGGGGACCACTGAGGCCTATATAAAAGAGACTTCAGATACAGTATTAGGGGACCACTAAGGCCTATATGAAAGAGACTTCAGATACAGTATTAGGGGACCACTAAGGTCTATATAAAAGAGACTTCAGATACAGTATTAGGGGACCACTGAGGCCTATATAAAAGAGACTTCAGATACAGTATTAGGGGACCACTGAGGCCTATATAAAAGAGACTTCAGATACAGTATTAGGGGACCACTAAGGTCTATATAAATTTTTGCGTGCGTGCGTGCGTGCGTGCGTGTGTGTATGTCTTCACTATATAAGCATCAGAGCCCAAGCCAGAAAAGATGGGTTAGGATTTTTTAATTAATTTCAAAGTAAAATAATAGCTTTTACAAAGTGTGCAATGCTGTGTAAACAAGGCGGTTTCAAATCCATGATGTAAATCAAGTCGCTCTACTTGCCACCAGGCAGGGTTTTATTAGCCTCGCCCAAACACTCTGAGAATCTCCCCAGGGCCTTGCTCTTAATTATCAAGTGTTATCTCAGACATCAGTAATATGCTCTCGAACTCAATTGTAGAATTATGCCGTTCAAATTATTTATTTATTTATTTATTTATTTATTTATTTATTTATATATATATATATCATCTTGTTTTTCTTTTTTTATTGCTTACAAGTTTAACATTGAGTAATCAGCAACATATAAACAACAAATAAACATAATATTTTAGGGCTAGAACTAACGATTATTTTCATTGTCGATTAATCTGTTGATTTTTTTCTCGATTAATGGATTAGTTGTTTGGTCTATAAAATATCAGAAAATGGTGAAAAATGTGGATCAATGTTTCCCAAACGCCCAAGATGACGTCCTCAAATGTCTTGTTTTGTCCACAACTCAAAGAAATTCAGTCTACTGTCACCGAGGAGAGATGACACTAGAACATATTCACATTTAAGAGGCTGGGATCAGAGAATTTTGACTTTTGTCTTAAAAAAAAAAAAAAAAAAATATGACTCAAACCGGCTAATCAATTATCAAAATAGTTGGTGATTAATTTAAGTGTTGACAACTAATCGAATAACACACACACACCGACACACACACACACACGGGGAAACAGCTGTTTGAGCGGTGCCGGAGCTGCTAGCTACACGACTCCGCTCTGCCTTAGCGTTAGCTAACTTTGAAAACTCCTCACACTCCTTTCCGTGACTAACCTTCAAATGTCTGGTGAGGTTGGTGGTGTTGAAATGTCTTTGGAGCTTTCCGCCTCATGGTATTTCCTTAGCACACACGTTGCAAATCGCTAATGTATTGTCTTATTCCCAGATAACAATGAGTTGGCGGACCACCAGCGGTGCTCCAGAGGCAGTAGAAGCGTCAGAATAGCGTAATCGCAAACACGTTTGCTGGAGCACCACCGGCGCACCACCAGTGGCAGCCGCTTTTTAAAAGCGGTAGCCGTCTTCCTACCGCCTTCGTTCCGCGGGCCAACCGCTGTTCTACCGCCGTTCAGACACCTTGTAAAACTGCCAGACCAGTGAATGTAGGGACGCCGCCATTTTGGCTCCATGTTGAAAATGTTTTCACGAGTAGTGCGCTCTTAATACATCCATGGTAGTGCGTCATCTGATCGGCCTATCTGATCGGCATTTATGGAGACCACCGATCAAACTATTTAAAGCCATTATCGGCCGATACCGATCGGTGACCGATCGATCGGAGCACCCTTAATAATAGTGTTTGTGTTCAAAAGGGGTAGGAAGAAGTTGAGAACTTTTCTAGTCCTACCCCCTCTTAATTTTCATTATTCATAATAGAAATTCAATTTGCATCCATCAGTGTCCATGTTTAACTCAGTCGGCTTGAACAAATCAACTCCCTTAGACAAAAACAAGAACAAAATAATCTGGCCAGATAAAGCAAAAAAACAAGCAGTCTGTAAACAAGAAATAACTTGTGGTCTAGTGTTGGATGCTTTTTTTAGGTCCAGAAATATGTCTAAGGGACTTTAACAAAAGGTCATAAGAAACTGTGTTACAACATTCAAAAGCTTTTGGTCATACTGACATTTGCCAAGTCAGAGGGTTAAAAGGGGAAAACCAAAACATGTGGGTAGAAATAGAGTCATTCTGTACACTGCTCCCCAAGTGTATTATTTATATCCCTTTTCTACAGAAGAGGTGCATGTGACATGGGTTTACTAAATTTGTGTTGAACCCACAATAAACACTTTCACCACACTGCTGTCACGGTCACTGTCTGTGCCATGTAGTTACACTGCCACAGAACAACATGGAGTAATATCACATTGGAACCAAATAGTTACTTCTGTTTCACTTCTTTCATTCTGTCCAAACATGCAAAAAGGCCTGCTCACTCTCTCACTCTCCCACACATCATTTTCTCTTCCTCTTTCTCTCTGGTCTGTTAAATGACTTTCAAGCCTCCAATATAAACTACAACAACATAAACTAAATTAAGTTTCCATCTCTAATAGACATGCCAGTTCACCAAAGCCGAGAGCTTCAGATCTGAATTTAACCCTGGTTGCGAAAGATAAAGACATCATTACTAATCCTAAAAGTAAGATACGTTTACGAGAATACAGGGCAAAATGTACAAAATGATCATTCAAATGATGTAATACTTGATCAAAGGTTGGGTAAACACAACAGAATCTGGCCAAGGGTATACGTGCAGTTTAGTGTCTCAAATTCCCAATAACGTAACCCCATTTGCTCAGGTCCTATCCCCTGACCAATTGGCTTATCCTAACCTTAACCACTCGAGGTCAAATGCCTAACCCCAACCAATCGAGCTGCTTCATAGAGCGGGTCTTGGCGTGACCATAGTGGAATTTGGGACACTAAACTGCACGTATACCCTGGCCAAGCAGTGCCAACTTTTAGAATTTGACCTTATTATTTCTCGTGCAGGGTCTAAATTTAGACGGTAATATATAATAATAATATCACATTTTCTCCATACCTCATTTAACAAGTCACTTTTCAGTTATTTCAAAAATAATTCACTATAATCCATGCTAGGGGTGCATGATATATTGACTTAATATCGTTATTACGATATCACGTTAATATTATATCGAAAGTGTGATAAGTATGCAATATTTTGTTTATTTTGTGGAGCGCTGCGTCCCGTCCGTTGGCTGTGTGGCTTAGTTGTGTTTGATTTAGAGCCCGCTTGAAACGCTATTATGATCATGTTTCATTGGCCAGTTATCGTGTCACTTGAACACGTTAGTGCACGTCAGAGCGCGGGTCCACTACGTGAGAAACCCTATGGAGCGTACCACGTGACGTGTGTGCATACTTCGACCAAGGGGGGGGTAAGCCTGCCTCCACAGAGCGAAGCCGCTATGGCGCCATTTTAATGCTACGAAGCACTCACCCTCCATTAGCATTCCATTGACTGCCATTCATTTTGGCGTCACTTTGACAGCCAATAACTTTACGTCTGAAGCGTTTAAAGACACTATTTGTCCATTGTTTATTTCTAAAGAAACACGACAATGTATAAAAGGCTCCATTACCTTGTATCTCACATTATGGCTCTGTAGCAGACGTTTTTGTAAAAATAGGCTAATGATTGTGTCATAACTGTAACAATAGGAACTATAGTTAGGAACCATTGTTTAGTTCCGTGAGCCACACGGACATGTTTTTGTTCTGGACACCGCATGTGTAACCGGACCGAGCAGAATGTACCATACACGCAAAAGTTGATTAAAGTTTATAACCCAGTGGGGTGAAATAGCAAGAAGAGTGTACCCGTGTTGTGATTAAGTAACCAACTTTAACATGGTGGCAGCGGAAGAGGACTCGGTCTGAGTACGTACAAGTTTTCTCCAGAAGAGAGTTAGCTTACTAATGCTAGTTAGAGCCGCTAGTGTGCCACTGCCGCATGGTTCCATGGAGGGACTTAAGCCGCCACAAACGTTGTGTTTGGACTCCAGCAACCTTTCTAAAACATGAAAGAATTGGAGAGATGAGTTTGCTCTTTATGTGGATCTGGCAATGGCTGAAGCTGATGACAAACAGAAGGTAAAACTGTTCAGCTATCTTGTCGGCGAGAGCGACAGGGAACTTATGGATACCCTGATGGGCGACACAGCTAAGGATGCATGGAAGATAGAGGACATCATCAAAAAGTTTGATCACTGCAACCCCAGCGTGAACGAGATTGTCGAACGCCATCGTTTCTTCACGAGGAACCAGGGCGTCAGTGAAAATATAGACGGTTATGTCACTGAACTGAGACTGCTGGCCAAAACATGCAACTTTGGGACTTTGAGAGACTCGCTCATTCGTGATAGGATTGTGTGTGGTGGTAACAACACAATCATGAGAGAAAGTCTGCTGCGGGAGAAAAACTTGACACTTGACACGTGTTTGCAACTGTGCAGAGCTGCAGAGCTCTCCAAGGAGAACGTTAAAACCATCACCGGGCCGATGGTTGAAGAGGTGCATGCCGTTCAAGGAGCACAGTACCAGTGGAAAGGTGACAACACAGTGGAGTGTAAATTCTGCGGAAGAACACATGAAAGAAACAAACAGAAATGTCCGGCGTTCGGAAAGAAGTGTGCAAAGTGTGGCAGAGAGAACCACTTTGCAGCCAAATGTAAAGCTAAACCAGACCAAAGGAGGAAGAAAAATGTGAGTACAATAGCGACAGAATATGTGAGTGATGAATATGAAGATATAGGCTAACATCTATCACTGTGACAGACACTGAGATAGTGGATGCAGTGGAGACAGACTCAGGCAAAGATGCAGACCCAGAGAGAGTACAGCATGTGAAAGAGAACAACATCATTAAAGACAACACTCAGCTTCTCTATGCTGGCATGCTACTAGGCAAAGACATAGTCAAATTCCAAATAGACTGTGGTGCTAGTTGCAACATCATCCCCATTAATCTGCTGAATCCAGACACCAAGTTGGAACACACTAAAAGTGTACTAGTTATGTACAACAAAAGCAAGCTGAGGCCACTGGGGAAATGTAACATTAAAATAAGAAATTACAAGCAATATCGCTTGGAGTTCCAAGTGGTAAATACGGACGGTGCTGTGCCTCTGCTGGGTAGGAAAGCCAGTGTGGCAATGAAACTGATTAAAGTACACCATGAGAATAGCATGACAATAGACAGTATAACAACAACAGGAAAGCCTACAACAGGGCAGTGGACACTGGAACAGATCAAAACAAGTTATGCTGATGTGTTCACTGGCGATGGCTGTCTTGGAGGAAAATACAAAATGGAGGTGGACAGCACAGTAAAGCCAGTACAGCTGCCAAAGAGACGGGTTCCAGTGGCCCTGATGAAACCACTGAAGGAAGAGCTTAAGAGACCTGCAACACAGAGGGATAATCACTCCTGTAGAACGTAGCACAGACTGGATCAGTGCTATGGTGGTAGTACAGAAACAGAATGGCAAGCCAAGAGTCTGTATTGATCCCAAACCCTTGAACAAAGCACTAAAAGCGCAGTCACTTCCCAATTCCAACCATCGAGGACATCTTACCAGACCTGTCCAAAGCTAAAGTGTTCACTGTGTGTGATGTCAAGAGTGGATTCTTGCATGTACAGCTGGAGGAGTCCAGCTATTTGACGACATTTGCCACTCCCTTCGGACGGTACAGATGGCTGAGGATGCCGATGGGGATAAGTCCGGCCCCTCAAATATTCCAGAGAAAGCTGACACAAGCGTTGGATAATATACCTGGTCTGTACATTATTGCAGATGACATCCTGATCACAGGACAAGGGGAGACACAAGAGGAAGCGGAGCGGGATCACGACAGATGACAGATGCAGGGAAAAGAACATAAAACTGAATGCAGAAAAATTCTGACTGAGACAGAAGGAGACCACATATATTGGACACCGCTTGACAGCAGATTGACTCAAAGCGGATCCTGAAAAAGTGCGTGCAATCGGGCAGATGCCATCACCGATGGATGTAAAAGCAGTGCAGAGGCTTATAGGTATGGTCAATTACCTCACCAAGTTCTGCCCTCACCTCTCAGACCAATGCAAGGTATTGAGGGACCTGACACACAAAGACAGTGAGTGGACATGGACAACGGAGCATGAGGAGGCATTCCTAAACCTGAAGGAGACCATAGCGAATGCTCCAGTATTGAAATATTACAACCCTGATGAGGAGCTGACAGTACAGTGTGACGCTTCAGAGACAGGTTTGGGCGCAGCACTGATGCAAATGGGGAAGCCAGTCGCTTTTGCAAGCAGGGCACTGACAAACTGAGGGGCACTATGCTCAAATAGAAAAGGAGTTTTTAGCAGTGGTTTTCAGCATGGAAAAATTCCACCAATACACCTATGGCCGCAAAGTCACTGTCCAAAGTGATCACAAGCCATTAGAAACCATAGTACAAAAACCCCTACTGAGCGCACCCAAAAGGCTGCAGGGCATGATGCTGCGCATACAGAAATATGACTTGGACGTCGTTTATGTGCCTGGCAGAGACATGTTACTGGCCGACACTCTCAGCAGGGCCTATCTTCCGGAGTGTACACCTGTAGAAGCTGATCTAGAGACTGTCAACATGGTGCAACACCTACCGATCTCCTCAGACAGAATACAGGACATAAGGTCTGCCACAGAAAAGGACAATACATTGCAGCTTCTCATCAAAACAATGAGCCGGTGGTGGCCCAAGGACAAGTCGCAGGTACCGGGTGACATCAGGCCTTACTTCTCATTACAAGGAGAATTAAGCCACCAAGATGGAATAGTCTTCAGGGGTGAGCATTCCTGACACTCTGAGATCAGACATCACTAGCCGATTACACTCATCGCATCTGGGTGTTGAAGGATGCCTACGTAGAGCTAGAGAGTGTGTCTACTGGCTGGGCATGAACGACCAGATCAAGAAGTATATAGGAAAGTGTGATATCTGCAGATCAATGGACAATAAACAACAATACGAAACACTAATGTCACATGAAGTTCCAAGCAGGCCATGGGAAAAGGTGGGCACCGATCTGTTTGTGTTTGACAACAAGGACTATCTCGTCACTGTGGATTATTTTTCAAACTTTTGGAAAATAGACTGGCAGACACCAAATCTGCCACGGTGATAAAGAAACTGAAAGCTCATTTTGCCCGCCAAGGCATTCCGGACTCAGTGATCTCAGACAACGGCCCACAATACGCGTCCCAGGACTTCCACAAATTCAGCAAACAGTGGGGATTTAAGCATGTGACCTCATCACCCGGCTACCCACAGAGCAATGGCAAAGCTGAATGAGCTGTCAAGACGGCAAAACGACTTCTTTTCAAAGCCAAAGAGGCTGGACAGGATCCTTATCTTGCACTTCTTGACCACCGCAACACACCTTCACAGGGCCTGGATAGTAGCCCAGCACAGCGACTACTCAGTCGCCGTACCAAAACACTGCTGCCATTGAAAGCAACCTTGCTAAGGCCAGAAGTTGTTCAGGTCAGCCAGAATCTGAAGAACAGGCAGCAATGTCAGAGTGCATACTACAACAGATCAGCTAGAGACTTGGACATGCTTGCCACGGGAGACTGTGTGAGGATACAACCACTCCCACCCCGCACTGTCTGGAGATTAGGCAGGGTGCTGAAGCCAGTTGACGGGAGGTCCTATGAGGTTCAGTTGCACTCTGGAAGTGTCATTAGGAGAAATTGAAGACACCTCAGGCGTGCGCCTGGTGTGACCTTCAGTGACCCTCTCGATATGGAGATCAGCGTCCCCAGTCAGCCACAGGCTGTGGGATACGAACGTGCAGAGACTGTTCCTGTCCCTCACAGTGTCGCAGCAGGACATCCACACAGACACTGATAACAGAGACACCCCTGTCACGACCAGAGCCGGTCGCACAGTGGTATAAGGACTGTGTGGTATCATGCATGTGTGCAGATAAATAAAAGCACAAAAGTTATGGTTTACATATGTTGATATTGATTGATCATTTGCACATTTCCAATTCTTAGCGAATGATTGAGTGTTATCAAACTGTGACATCAGTGATGTATACAGTGTTTTCAGTTTTATTATTTGCTATTTTCATCAGTTGCTGATAGGCAATTTGGACTGATGAACATATGGAATTGTTTATTATTTAGCAATAAGCAGTGTTAGTATTGGAATTTTGTTTGTTGGCTAAAGTTAAATCTTGAGATAACAGCTCTAACTCTCAAAAGAGAAAGGATGTAGCAATAGGAACTATAGTTAGGAACCATTGTTTAGTTCCGTGAGCCACACAGACATGTTTTTGTTCTGGACACCGCATGTGTAACCGGACCGAGCAGAATGTACCATACACGCAAACGTTGATTAAAGTTTATAACCCAGTGGGGTGAAATAGCAAGAATAGTGTACCCGTGTTGTGATTAAGTAACCAACTTTAACAATAACCATGCGAGTTACTGTCGCATAGTAGAGGAATTACCGTATAGTACAGGAGAAGCCTGCAGGCAGTTTCGACGTACATTAGCTGTTTAAGTTTAATTGCTAATATTAACTAGCATTTTAGTTAGCAATAATTATCCTGTACCTGTGTTATCTCCTTACATGTACCTACGCTCTCCGTCTCTGCAAGATTGGGGATGATTGAGATTTCTCTTGGCACAGCTACCAGAAGACTTACAACTTTCAGACACGTTGCTCACGTCACATATACGTCGGCAAGCTCAGTTTGCAGGTGCGCAATCGCTCAGCACTCACCGGAAAAGTGCGTCATAGACTTCACTGGTCTCCGTCAAAAACAGCGTCACTTTGTCCATTTCTTTTATGTCTATGGTTAATACGCCAGAGCTAGCCAAACAAGCCTCGCTAGCGAGTGCTTTTGCTAGTGGCACAAAGTACGACAAGAACTCGAAGAGACATACCGAAATCACCAATGCTATTATTTTGCCAATGATATGATGCCCATCCACACAGTGGATAAAAAAGGCTTCAAGAAGCTTCTGAATGAACTAGACAAACGGTACCAAATCCCATCCCGCACCTATTTCTCACAGGTAGCTATCCCGCAACTTTATAAAAGGCAGAGTTTGGAGTCGGATAGATTGAATATTTTTCATCCACGACCGACCTGTGGTCCAGCCGCACTATGGAGCCTTATTTAAGTCTCACTGTGCACTAGCGATATTGTTATGAATATTGTTACGATGCATTAACTTTTGTAATTTTACATATGTTTAAAAATATCGACATTTTTTTTTCATAATCGATATCGCAATATCACATTTTGTCAATAGTGCAACCCTAATTCATGCACGCACGCACGCACACACACACACACACACACACAAAACAATCAATAGAAGCTCTATCGCCACTAACGTTCATCAACAACATGGAGTTGTAAACTGCAGCCGCAGGCAATCAAGCTCGATGAGATGTGAGCTGACTACAGCAGTTCTAATCCCAAACGATAGGCAGTGCTACTAGTAGTTCTAACTGTAGCGGGCAGCTCCCAATCTGAGTAACATCAGATACCAAAACACTATCGTTACCTAGGTTTAACATTACACTGCTGCAATGGGAAATGTAAATATGGTGCTCCACAACAAATGAAACACGGTTATTAATAATTAAATCATATAGCTCACATCTCTGGGTCATCAAACCAAAGTGCCATTACATGATGAATAAGATTATCTGAAAGCAGCAAAAAAGAAGACAAGGGAAAACTTTATTTCTACAGCCTGCAGCTCGTCGGAGGTTCCAGTTAGCTAGCTAGCTTTGTAACGCAACAGTGTCACCAGACTGTCGCTAACGTTAGCATAGCTAACGCCAGCTTTCAGTGTCTCAGGGTGATACTCTAACCTGCACATATCAACAAACCTGTGACCTGGACCTTCTTCATGTTCTATTCCTTCTATGCTGCTGGCATTCCCATATGTTGCCCAGCTGATAACATTCCCAGTACAAATCCCAGTCCACCTAACCACTGGGATAACTGGGAATAACGTTACAGCTAACTGCTGTGGCTACGACAGCTAACTAACGTTACTCACTGGACTCCGCAGAGTAAACGGGCTTCAACTTTGAGACAGTGTCACAAATATAAATCTGTCAGTGATTTCAGACTTACCAGTATTCGTTCTCAACAAACACCAATCCGACAAGAGAAACGAAGGATAACAAGCTTCAACGTTTAGAGTTAAAAGTGAACTTTAGCACATCGATGCTCAGTCAGCCATCTTGGATCTGCCGGAACCCTGGACTCTACCAAATCTGGCATACCGGGGGAGGGTTTAAAATTTAACCCCCAAAATTATTTATCTTAAATTTGTTTTACACAGACCAAAATCCAAAGGAAGAATGTTCTGTTACCCGGGAAACATTTAAGGACTGTCAGCGGTAATGATGACACACGTCTTCTCTTATCGCATGACTGATGGATCACCCCTGAAGCCTCAGTGGCCACAGCAAAAGGGTTTTTTAAGTAAGCCTTACAGATGGGCAGTGCAAACAACTTGAATTATTTGTGAGTGGAAAAATGACAATAATAATATAAGAAATTAAGATTAAGTAACATCAGGATATTCTACACTGTGGTCATTTGACCACAGTCATTGTGTAGTATGTTTGGGATGCGGGAGGAATGTCAGCCATGCATATGATTTTGATGAGTTGTTTGCCAAAACACAAGTGAAGAAATGAGTCAGATCACATTCTTAACCCATTGCATGCCAAATCAGCTGGATTTAGCTCTCAAAACCTGTTCTGCTGTGCAATGGCCAAACAATTAGTCTTGAAATTGTTAATTATATTCCCATTATGCAGTATTACTGTCATCTGGATAACTTCTGTTATGTCATCCCCCAAAACAGCTTGACATGTGAAAGTAGGGAGAACAGAACTACAGTCAACTTCAATTAAATCAATAAATAAAAGAGAATTTATTAACATGTAAAACGTAAACATTATCTGTTCATGAAAAGGGTTCCAATGTTATAAAAAATGTTTAAAAAACAGAATTTCAACTAAGTATCACTGTCTTCATTCACAAATCAAATTGGCTCAGGTGTTATTATATGTATGCAAAATATGTCAATTTCTGTGTCTTTTGAAAGATGCTCTTTGGTGTCAGGTGTGAGTGTCCTCTGTCCCCACACAGCATATCAAATACATGTTCCACATCTATCCAATTCTTTTATAAAATAAATAATGATTGAACGGTTTCTATGCCAATATTACAACATGCACATGATTCCCAAAGTTCATTTCTCTATATGAAGAGAAATGATTGATTAACAGTGCCTAGCAGTGCCTAACCTAAAGCCTAATTTATACTCATGCGTAGAATCGACGGTGTAGGGTCCGGCGTAGACGCAGACCCCTCTGGGTCTACGCCGGACCCTACGCTGTAGCCTGACGTGCACCTCTCGATAAATGTAACTACGCGTCACAGCGACACACGTCACTCGGCCGTGGCTTGGTAGCGTTGCATTTCCCCCGACTCATTTCCTGGTTCTCCTTCACCATAAACAACATGAAATCAAGGAGAGGGGCCGAACTTTGGCCTACTTTAGCATATAAACATTTGCTCACTAAGAACCTGTGAACCACAATCCCAAACTGGCAGTTTGATTGATCTGTGTACTGAATTGTTTACCTAAAGTAAACTTCTTTGAATTTTATGCACATCATGTATTTTTTTTAAATATTAGTTTTTCTAAAATTATACTTTAAAGAAATCCCAATGTATTGCTTTACGCACAGTATCGAAATATATTGCAATATATTGAATTGTGACGTATCATGACGTATCGTGATACGTATCGCCAGATTCTCGCCAATACACAGCCCTAATACAGTATATAATAATGTATAATATAAAAGTATATGTGTGTATGTCAGAGATGCTTCTGGTGGTCCCCGTTGAGTTATTAGTGTTCTTCCTGGCTCAACATCCATTATTTGTACCTGTTGGCCCCAAGTGCCCCTCGGACATGCTGCAAGTTTGAAAGACGTGGGTGTTTTTACCTGGCAATGCTGCTAAGTTAGTTAAGCTAGAAATTAGGGTATTTCACATGAGTTTATGGAATTGCAGTACTAAATGAATGGAGTGCCCCTTTAAGGAAAATAGAAGCCAAATGGTCAGTGATCAACTGGTCACGCTCAAAGCTCTGAAAATGTATTGGGGTACTGATTTCTTCTTGGTTCTAATCACCCGAGCGGACACAGGAGCAGACTTGATGATGGAGAGGCTTTTAAATCAAAAGATAGTGAGTGAACTTCTACATGTCGTGCCCTTGCATACCAGTGCCAAAGGTTACAGTTGACCGGAAGAGAGTCCTGTTGGTCTGTGGAATGTCCTGAATAATAACACATGGATTACAGCTGTCATCTCTGTCATGGTATGCAGTTGCAGTGGATTTGCTTCTTCACTAGGCTAGTCTATATCCACGATGTTCCACTTCTGGGATTACGCTGTTGCTGACGAAAATTCAGCCGATTTCACTCATTTAGGCTGGTTATCAGTCCCCTTCCTCTTCCTTTGTGTTGGCGTTCTCACCTCTGGTGGATTTCTGAGGACTCTGGTTAACTGCTCCTCAGATCTCTGCAGGGTAAATCCAGACAGCTAGCTAGACTATCTGTCCAATCTGAGTTTTCTGTTGCACGACTAAAACTACTTTTGAACGTACACATGTTCCACCAAAACAAGTTCCTTCCCGAGGCTATTTTGCAGAGACACCATGACGCCCAAGAAATGTCAATAAACCAGAGCACGTTTTCCTCCCATCCAGGAAGCGCTGTGGAGGAAGGTCTGGCAATGCAAGATCACTTCTCCACCGATCTCTTCAGTCCAGGTCAGCTGATTCTATTCTGATGTTTTGAACTGTGCAACAAGCTAACACAGCTTTTGTATATTCCTTATCTACAAACATCATATAATCAAATAAAGGCAGTCAAGTCAATTGTGTCTGTAGAGCCCAACATGCTGAGGCAGCAGAGGGTCTTCAGACTGTCCTGTAGCATCTGTAGCGGCTGTCTGTGGGCTTCCAGGCTGGCCACTGATGGGATTCAACTGTCACTCATTCTCAGCCCTGGGAAGTGGAATAGAATCAAACTGCATTGTGGTGTGTCATTTACTGATACAGTAGAGCAGGGTTGAGGGTTTTTCTAACACCCTGAAGCAGTGGAGGACCTAGGCTGTCGGAGGGGCAGGGGAGAAACAAATTAAAAGGGCACCAACTGCATGCGGTGGGGCACCAGAGCAGAACGTTTTCTTAAGCCCAATGTATGGGCTGTGTTAAAGCTTTAGTGCGTAATGTTTTGATATTAATGAACGTCCGTTACATTCGAGCCATTGCCACATGAGTTGCTACAAAGCTAATCAAGACTATCAGCTCCACACAACTCTCTCTGGATTTCTCAGTATGACTATGTTCAGAAGATTGTGTCGTCCGGTGACATTCCCGCGCAGAAACTTGAGCGAAGATAATGACCTCTTCTGAAAATTCCATCATGTTTTTTTAATCCTCCAAGTCCTCCTTGGCTACTAGCAACTGCGTAGCAGACGGTTGGGGGCAGTGCACGGTCACGGAAGGCTTGTATCACGTGGATGCGCCGACAGTTTTGTTGTCATTACTCAGAAATCCTCATGGCTAAACAACTGCTCCTGTCCCCACCAGGGATAAAACTAATTCAGCAGAGGCAGGGATATGTAGACCAGAAAGGGGGAAATCCTACGCTTCCTCCCCAAAAATCTCACCCTTGTAGTGGTAATAGTAGCAGCATAGAACAGTTGAAGGTATTTCAAAACCTAAAAGTTTCGGGGCTTTTGAGAAAACATTTAGGGCTGGAGCCCCAGAAGCCACCCCCCAGCTCCACGCCTGTATCAGACATATATGTGTTGTATATGGCTGGGAAAGAAGGGACATTTTGGTCCTGACTGATTGTTGATGTGATAAATGATCCCATTGCTCCCTCTTGTGGCCACTGCTGAGAGCATGCAGGCAGCCTCAGGACCTGTTGACCTCCCACTAGTCTATATCCTCAACGTCCCACTTCCGGAATTGCTCCGGTGCCGCAGGAAATTCCGCCGGATGCATGTCTTTTCGCCGATGTCCGTCACCTTCCTCTTTCTTTGTGTTGGCATTCTAACCTCTGGTGGATTTCTGAGGACTACGGTGGATTTCTGAGGACTATGATTAACTGCTCCTCAGATCTCTGCAGAGTAAATCCAGACAGCTAGCTAGACTATCTGTCCAATCTGAGTTTTCTGTTACACGACAAACTACTTTTGAACGTACACATGTTCCACCAAAACAAGTTCCTTCCCGAGGCTATTTTGCAGAGGCACCGTTGCTCCGTCTGGCGCTTAGCACCAGCCAAGATGATTGCGATTGGTTTAAAGAAATGCCAATAAACTAGAGCATGTTTTACTCCCATCCCAGAATGCTGTGTGGACTAGCCAGTCCCTCCTCCGCAGCGCTGTGGAGGAAGGTCTGGCAAAGCGAGGCTACAATTATTTTGACTGATATTGCGATATGATTCAAGATACTAAGAGGGAATGACCATTTTTGTATCATTGTTCTCATTTTCATTGAAAAATATTAAAATATTGTAATTTCTTTTATGATTACTGAAGTGATTTTTGCGACCTCCCACAAAATCCCACACATCAGTCAAAGCAAGTTAGTGTTTTGATTTATCTTTATTAAGTAAACTCTACACTTTTTCGTATTGCTTTTATCTTTTTTTTTTTATTCTTTTCACTCTAAATTAGAACCTTTTGCAATCAGCACATATAGAACTTTTCAATCAAGCTACACTTTTTGAGGAATACAAAAATATCACAGTACATTTTCTACTAAGTCACCTTCACCTGTGAGGTCCAGAGTCAATCAGAGAGGTGGGTTCAGAACCACAGCAGCTGCCTGGACAGAGATGGAACTTCAACATGTCTTAAAGGAACAGCACCATGTCCATGAGCTAACCACACTGAATAAAGGGGGCCACTCAGACACTGGTCTGGGCGAGTGTTTGGACTCATGTGCCTCGCACAGCTCAGCACAGCAGAGCTTCCCAGAGCCAAACCTCAGCTGTGTCTCATTTCAGGGGGCCACAGTCCTGGTCTCTGGAGACAGTCTGGAGAGGAGTCATTGTGGTGGCATCGCAGAATCACAGCTGTCGCCTCACAAAGATAAGTGACCGGCCCCAAAAATGCATTTTGGGGATAATAAAGACCTCAAGGAATCCTCCAAATTCAAGCAGATGCCATTCTTAGCTGCACTGAATACACTAACTACCACATATTCAGTTTTGAAGTGTGAATTTGAAGAAGACGGCCCAAAAAAAAAAAAAAAAAAAAGAATGAAACACAGCCTCTGTCTTTTCCACTGTGTGAGACAGTCCCAGATGCTTCCCATTGAAGACTTACAAACCAACTATTCACATCTCAACCTTCTTGTCTCTCTAGTGAGACCAAACCATACGCTTTGAAAACACTTGGTTGGTTTAATCACTGCCCCTTGGGACTGATGGGGACAAAACAACCAATGGTAGTTGTAGTGGGGAGGGGGAGGGGTGCACCAGAATGAGGCAAAGAAGAAACACTGAAATGTACTTGGAAAAGCTAAACAAAGATATGATTTACAGTGTGTTCTATCAGCATTGTTTCTAAACTGTAGGTTTTTGGTTTAGGAGAAGACTGAGAAGTTAGTGGGCAACTCCCTAAACTGCTCAATGGGATTCATCTTGGACTGTCTATGCATTTAGACCAATCAGTGATGAGGATGCTGAAAAGAAGGGCTGGGTATGGAATCTCAATACTCTGAGTACACACTGATTTGTGTTTGCATTACTGAGTAATAACTGGTGTCACCTAGGATTGGGCATCGAGAACCCATTCCCACTTGGAATCGTTTCAGAATTTACGATCCCAGTGGAATCGTTTAGAGGATTTGGTTTCAAATCCGATCATCGCTTCCCAATTTAATATGCGCAACTTTTGGTTTCCGTAGCGACCAGGCGCTTGTTGTGTTGCAGCCATGGAGCACAGTAAGTAGTGCTCTAGTCTGGCTTTGTTTTACATTGAAAAAGCCCTGTAAAACTGCAAACCACGTTGAATCCAAATAAAACTTTCCTCTTATTTGTGAAATAAGCATGTGACCCGTTTCAACTCCACCCCTCAAAGAATCAGAATCGATAAGAACCGAAATCGAAAAGAAGAATCGGAATTGGAATCAGAATTGTTAAAATCCAAACGATGCCCAACCCTAGTGTCACCGTACGCTTGGTTTCTTGTCATGTGAACATCACTTTTCTTAATGCATTTTATTTTCACAGTTGTTGTGTTGAGACAGTTTACAGACTGGATTTGACAAATTTGGCTTATTTTGTTAAATGTCAATACATATTTTGGAGAAAAACTAATATTCATGTGGCATTAAAGGAGCTCCACAAAACAAACAAAAAGATCAATGCATTTCAAATGCTACCCAGCCCTACTGACACATCACAACTAAAGACTGATCCAGATGCTGGAACTGCTGGACACTGAGTGAGCCCTCGCTGGCCGTGCTTGGCCCAGCAGCGGTCAGGTGGCCTCTGGTTTTGGTCGGGAGCGGTTCTCATGTCACTCCTCAGGCGGGCCGACATGGAAACATGGATCCCCCCCCCCACAACCACGACAGCAACTTTAACATTTTCTCATTCTCTTCCCGTTCCTCTCTGCTCACATCATATTCTATACAAAGTATCAAAAAAGATTAAACAAAATACTGAAAAAATCCTCACCTGTACTCACAATATAATTTTTCTCATATTAAACCTTTTTTTTTTTTTTTTTCCTTGCAAATTTTCCTTTTTTTCTCCCACACTGCAAAGATTCAGATCCATAGTGACACGCTTTCGGTGAATGAGGCCTCACAGCACCTACCACTCTGGACAGGAATGTTGCAGCATGAGAATGAGCCACACGCAGTGGCTTCATTCACAACAAAAACTAAACAAAACTAGAAAATACTGGAGGATGGAGGGTGAGAGATCCCCCGTCAATGTCTTCCGTTTCGGGGGAAATGCAAGAGACGAGTAAGATGAAGAAAGGAAGGAGTACACTTTAATTCCACAGTTACACAAACATGAACCATGATAAAACAGGAGTGAGGAGTCAGTGGAGAACAGAGGAGGGCAGGAAGGGGACCTGGCTCCTCCTCGGAGCTCTGGGTGGATGAACACACATAAAAAAGGAAGTCTCTGTGGGTTGGGGGGGAGGGAGGGGGACTGATTGTACTGCCTGTGTGCTGTGTTTGTGTGAGTTCCACGTAGCAGAAAGCAGGGATTCCTGACGGAACCAGACAGCGTCAATGTAGCCCGCTCAGTGCAGTGGCAGTAGCAATGCTGGAGGCTGAGTGGGGGGGGGGGGGGGGGGGGGGTGTGGGGTGGGGGTACTCCTCAGGACCCCAGGCCCAGCGCACTCTCCCTGTCAGCGTCCTGCTCAGGGGGAGAAGGTGGCCATCTCCAGGGAGATGCGCTGCCACAGCTCCTTGGTCTGCTTGCCTCTCTTCAGGTTCTGCAGCACGTCGTTGAACTGCATCATACCCACGGGCGTCAGGCAGAAGGCCCCGCGAGCGCTGCGGATGATGTTAACAAAGTCATCGTAGTCGGCAGGCGTCAGGTGGATGAGCCGGTGGTGGATGTACTGCAGAGAGAGAACGAGAGGGAGGTATGACTCAGGCAGCCTGGAAGGACAATTCATAATAGGGCTGCACCATATCAAGAAAACTTATTGCGATTATTTTAGTCTATATCGAAGACGTTTCACTTCCGGCATTGTTCAGGTGCTGTAGGAAATTCCGCCAGATGTCACTCATTTTTGTCCGGATGTCCGTTACCTTCCTCTTCCTTTGTGTTGGCGTTCTAACCTCCGGTGGTTTTCTGAGGACTATGGTGAACTGCTCCTCAGATCTCTGCAGGGTAAATCCAGACAGCTAGCTAGACTATCTGTCCAATCTGAGTTTTCTGTTGCACGACTAAAACTACTTTTGAACGTACACATGTTCCACCAAAACAAGTTCCTTCCAGAGGCTATTTTGCAGAGGCACCGTGGCTCTGTGCGGAGCTTAGCTCCGCCCCAAGACGAATTGTGATTGGTTTAAAGAAATGCCAATAAACCAGAGCACGTTTTTCTCCCGTCTCAGGATGCTGTGTGGACTAGCCAGACCTTCCTCCGCAGCGCTGTGGAGGAAGATCCGGCAAAGCGAGGCTAGGATTATTTTCACTGATATTGCGATATGATTCAAGATACTAAGAGGGAATGACCATTTTTGTATCATTGTTCTCAGTTTCATTGAAAAATATTAAAATATTAGAAAGGTGAAGCAGTGCTACTTGGGCGGAATGATATGCTTGCAGCTCAGAGGTACAAGCATATCACTCCGCTTCGCCTTTCTGAGAATATAGTTCCCAGTTTATATACAGTTAGAAGATGGCTGTGTCTCATGTGACCTTGTTATTTGTACACGCTGTGACTATACAAATCACAACATGTAAATAGGAAAATGTTGGCGTTATTTTGTCACTTATTGGGAGCAGTAGGCTAGATGGAGCCAGTTACCTCCAGGATCTGTGCTAAGCTAGGCTAGCGGTGGGGGTGTCAGACAGAGTTAGGACACACACGGAGATGAGAAGGGTATGTATGGACTTGTCTTACTCTGGGGGTTTAAAGGGTTCAACACGAGTGTGTCCAACAGGGACATTGTAGATCGCCCTCTGGTGGACAAACTATGCCACGCCAACACTCACAATATAAGTGCCGATACCGATAGTTTGGAAAATGCCTAATATCGGCCCACCAAGATATCGGCCGCGCTCTAAAACGCATAACACATTTTGTCTGTGCGGAGATATTTGCACGCATGTAAATCTTTGCTCACCTTCAGGTTCAGCTAGGCCTGTAACAATTATTTAATAATATTTTAAGTCCTAAGGTGTATGACTGTTGATGGGAAATGTCAGTTTTACGTTCATTTAAGAAAACAATGCAATGTTTTATGATAATAAAAAAGAGGCGTGGTTAACTTCCTAAGCTGTGTACTTGTGTTACTACACCATCTGGGTCACATGACAGTGACATAACCAAAGATGTGTCCTGGGATTCATTCAAAACTTTACTAGGTTATAAAAAATAAATACATAAATAAATATTCTTTAATTTGACTGAAGGATACAGTCATAACAAGAACTAAGAAAAGAGATCATATCTCTCCTGTATTAGCTTCTCTGCATTGGCTCCCTGTAAAACTCAGGATTGAATTTAAAATCCTCCTCCTGACCTACAAAGCTCTAACTGGTCAAGCACCACCATATCTTGAAGAGCTCATAGTACCTTACTGTCCCACTAGAGCACTGCGCTCCCAGAATGCAGAGTAACTTGTGGTTCCTAGAGTCTCTAAAAGTATACTGGGAGCCAGAGCCTTCAGCTATCAGGCTCCACTCCTGTGGAACCAGCTCCCAGTCTGGGTCCGGGAGGCAGATACTGTCACCACATTCAAGAGTAAACTTAAGACTCTCCTCTTTGATAAAGCTTATAGTTATGGAGTGAGGAGTTGCAGCATCTACCTAGCCCGGCCCACCAGCTTCTCTGTCCCATAAATGCTTGTTACTAACCTAGCCCTGGGAGCTTGGTCCCCGGAGTCTTTATGTTTCTTTTCACCCAGGATGAAATCCCGGGATTAGGATGGCACCAAAAATCATGGTTCTAGCTGTTGCCGTGGTTCTGCTGAAATTCCCTGCTATGCCGTGCTGCTCCCTGCGTTAGTACAACCACTATTTCTAGTCACTGTTTCATTATCTATACTGTGATACACCCCAACTGGCACGTCAGACACCACTTACCAAGAGCCTGGGTCTGTCCGAGGTTTCTTCCTAAAAGGAAGTTTTTCCTTGCCACTGTTGCACTGAGTGCTTGCTCTTGGGGGATTTGTTGTTTTTTTTGTCAATTATAGAGTGTGGTCTAGACCTACTCTATCTGTAAAGTGTCTTGAGATAACTCCTGTTATGATTTGATACTATAAATAAAATTGAATTGAATAACACTAATTACAATTACTTATGAGACAATTACCTGTATGGAAACATTTGGAATTGTTACAGCTCTAGGTTGAGCTAAACATAACGCCTCCAGCATGAGTTTAAAGAGAAAGAAATAAAGAAATAAAGACAGGAACTTCAGAGTTGGGACGCCATCGTGGTTAAACTCTACTGTCTGCTTCATTTCCTCCTCTGCGTGGCGTGTCCATTTTTAATTTCGGCTCCGATGTTAACAGGTTAGAGCTTGCACACGGCCTGCGTGACACGCACGTCTTGAAAACGCGTGCAAGCTAGAAATAGAACCGACGCCTATTTTTCACGCGACACGCAAGCGTGTTGGAAGCGTTTTTATGTCATTTTGACACAAATACATTTAATAAATGACATGTTGATGTTTGAAAGTCTCTAGGTTTTGACATAAATGCAGATATAAATGTAATTTAAAAAAAAGTATAAATAATTATTGATTTTTAAATACTGCACCTGTCAATACAGAACAAAATATTCTGCAGCCTATTTTCCCCTCCTGTGGGCGTGGCTTTCAGAGTATGATGCGATGCGTTCTGTCGGTATAGGTCGGAGCAAAGTTTGACGAAACACCTATTATGACCAACCACAAATGACTCAGCTGCTGCAAAGTCTCGTATTGCCAGACCTTCCTCCACAGTGCTGCACAGGAGGGTCTGGCAAGTCCACACAGCATTCCAGGATGGGAGAAAAACGTGCTCCGGTTTATTGGCAACCAATCACAATCGTCTTGGACGGCGCTAAGCGCTGGACAGAGCCACGGGGCCTCTGCAAAATAGCCTCGGGAAGGAACTTGTTTTGGTGGAACATGTGTACGTTCAAAAGTTGTTTTAGTCGTGCAACAGAAAACTCAGATTGGACAGATAGTCTAGCTAGCTGTCTGGATTTACCCTGCAGAGATCTGAGGAGCAGTTAACCATAGTCCTCAGAAATCCACCAGAGGTTAGAACGCCAACACAAAGGAAGAGGAAGGTGTGGGACATCCGGCCGAAAATGAAAGACATCCGGCGGCACCTGAACAATCCTGGAAATGGAACATCGTGGATATGGACTAGCTGCGGCATAAACCAGTATTACCGGTTTACTGATTTGTGGGTTGATTCTGCTGCAGATCAATGTGCACTGGTTATGAATGCAGCTCGGGCGGCAGAGTACCTGCAGGTAGGCCTGTTGGCAGCGCTGGACGAGCTGGTGGAAAGCAGGGGTCCGGAGGTGGGCGTGGATGTGGGCGGGGTTCAGCCTCTGCAGAGCCTCCATGATGATCTCCTGCAGGACGAACGGACTGAGGACACCTTTCGCTGCTCCGACACAGAACTGGTACACATAGTTGACTCCTGACAGGACGGACAGGCAGAGAGAAGGAAGAGAAAGAAGCGGATTGGATATGTAGATGAGTGTAACAGACAAAGAATAAGGTGTGTTAAGTTTTTCTTCATATATGCATTGTAAAGTTGGAAACTGACACAAATGAAACAAGGTAAAAAGGTAACGGCACCTGTAGAAAAGGAGAGAGAAAAAGTTTTCAAATGAACGGGGAGAGTAGCCCAGAGTGGCTACACAGTATGTTTAGTGCATTTGTTTGTGTTTTAGTAAATTTAAGTTTATTTTCATGGACTTTGATAACTTTCCGATGCTATCAAGCTAATGCCCATATTGTTTTTCTGTCCAATTTCTGTTTAGCTCTATCGTTGGTCTATACAGTCACTGCAAGGACTTTTAATGAAAGAGATTAGACCATCTGTCCAGACTGACAATTTTTGTGTCGACTGAAAGTAGGTCTGCACGATTCGGGGAAAAATATTTTTTTTAGCTTAGAATTGATATCACGATTCTCTGCCACGAAGTGTAACAAAACTAAATATATTGGCAGTACCAAACATAGATATTTTTTTGGAACCTATAGCACATTGCGCATCACCACAAGCCTGTAAACATAGAGGCTTCAATGAATAACACATTGAACTAAATATGGCCCTGATACAGGCTCTACCTGAACTAAATATGGCCCTGATACAGGCTCTACCTGAACTAAATATGGCCCTGATACAGGCTCTACCTGAACTAAATATGGCCCTGATACAGGCTCTACCTGAACTATATATGGCCCTGATACAGGCTCTACCTGAACTAAATATGGCCCTGATACAGGCTCTACCTGAACTAAATATGGCCCTGATACAGGCTCTACCTGAACTAAATATGGCCCTGATACAGGCTCTACCTGAACTAAATATGGCCCTGATACAGGCTCTACCTGAACTAAATATGGCCCTGATACAGGCTCTATCTGAACTAAATATGGCCCTGATACAGGCTCTATCTGAACTAAATATGGCCCTGATACAGGCTCTATTTGAACTAAATATGGCCCTGATACAGGCTCTACCTGAACTAAATATGGCCCTGATACAGGCTCTACCTGAACTAAATATGGCCCTGATACAGGCTCTACCTGAACTAAATATGGCCCTGATACAGGCTCTATCTGAACTAAATATGGCCCTGATACAGGCTCTATCTGAACTAAATATGGCCCTGATACAGGCTCTATTTGAACTAAATATTACCCTGATACAGGCTCTACCTGAACTAAATATGGCCCTGATACAGGCTCTACCTGAACTAAATATGGCCCGGATACAGGCTCTACCTAAACTAAATATGGCCCTGATACAGGCTCTATCTGAACTAAATATGGCCCTGATACATGCTCTACCTGAACTAAATATGGCCCTGATACAGGCTCTACCTGAACTAAATATGGCCCGGATACAGGCTCTACCTAAACTAAATATGGCCCTGATACAGGCTCTATCTGAACTAAATATGGCCCTGATACAGGCTCTATCTGAACTAAATATGGCCCTGATACAGGCTCTATCTGAACTAAATATGGCCCTGATACAGGCTCTATCTGAACTAAACATGGCCCTGATACAGGCTCTATCTGAACTAAATATGGCCCTGATACAGGCTCTATCTGAACTAAATATGGCCCTGATACAGGCTCTATCTGAACTAAATATGGCCCTGATACAGGCTCTATCTGAACTAAACATGGCCCTGATACAGGCTCTATCTGAACTAAATATGGCCCTGATACAGGCTCTATCTGAACTAAATATGGCCCTGATACAGGCTCTATCTGAACTCCTTGAACATGTCTTTACATAATTAAAACATGTAAATGTCAAATGCTTTCAATAAATTAAAAAATCTAAGTCATTTAAAAATTAAATTGCTAACGGGGTGAATCGAGATCGCGATTTTATAACGGTTTATCGTGCAGGCTTAACTGAAAACTACAATGGGGAAAAGAGGAAGTGACAGTTAAGGAAGAAGAGACTGTTTATAAAGTGTATGTTGTGTGTGTCAATTCAAATTTCGGCAATAGATACAATCACAATGTTTGTTTACAAGAACCTGCGGGTAGAAAACTGGGAACAACTGGATATACTCTCATCTCCTTCATCTAAAATACATGTTTGATGCTTTCATATGTCAACACTTTCTCTAACGCGGTATTATGGAACCCACGCAACTTCTAGGCAAGACCTGCCTGTCAGTAGCATTCACACACTACTATTGGCCAGGCGTCCATGCTTACGCAAGGTAACGTAACCCCATTTGCTCAGGTCCTATCCCCTGACCAATCGGCTATCCTAACCTTAACCACTCGCGGTCAATGCCTAACCCCAACCAGTCGGCCTGCTTCGTAGGGCGGGACTTGCCTAGAAGTTACGTGGGATCCATAATAATGCTTCTGTAACGTTAGCTTGGAGAGCTAATTTACCTGTTAGGCCACAGGCTACAGAAAATGACACCACCCAAACTAGCAGTCAGTCCGACCGGGGGAGACATGTTGCTCTTCCTAACGCTAGATTTGGTTTATCAAAGACGCTGGCAAAGCAACACAGCAGGAGTGTCACAATTCTTAAGATCCACGATTCGATTTTAAGGTCACGTTTCTCTTCAATTTAAACTTTTATTTGTATTTTTTATTATTCAATAATGCCACAATAGCCTAGTCTTTAGCTGGGGAAATCTCCGATGTCACTTCTGATTTTCGATAGTTGAAATCAGAAGCTTATTTCGATACATTTTTGATTCAAAATCAAAATCGTGACAGCCCTACAACACAGTACAGAAAAAAAGCTCACAAACTGCTTATTGCTTATTTACACATGTTCAGCTGGACTCACTGACTTGGCCAATCAAGAACCTTCCACCGTGGCCATGGAAGGACTCCTGGTCGCCTTGTCTCTATGTTTAAGACCGCTGTCTTTAAATTGGTATTGGTTTGTATAAAATACCTCATCGTCATCGTTTGCTGTTCTAATCCAATGTGATGTACACAATGGAACGCTTTCTGACTGCATGGAGGCATTGCTGAGTTCATTCATTCGACAGAGGGTAGCTGCAAGGAGCCCTGCTGTCTCTTTTTGTCTCCAATGTTAAAATGTTACTTTCTTTCATTTTATAATGTATAATTATTTCAGGAATTTTGGATGATTGATATTTTTTTTAAATCTCACGTACCCCCTGCAGTACTCCAAAGTACCCCTAGAGGAGAAACAGTGGTGTAGAAGGTGCCTTGTTGTGATAATGACTGTCAATAAAACTCTTCTGGTGTTCATTGTCATTGTAGTTTGTATGCTGCCACCTACAGCAGGTGCAGACTTTCTAGCTGGGTTACTGGTGTGTGCTTCCAGCCATGCTCAGCTATGTACTGGATGCCCTAACAATCTTACACCAGTTAACTAACCAATAACCTCCCTCTTATTGCTGTCCCTTCGAGTATGTGCAGACTCACCTAGCCTGGCAGCCAGTCCCAGCAGCCATTTGACGTCCTCGGTGTACGGTGGGCTCCTGGAGAAGTTGTTGGGGTGGTCATTGTGAGCCCTCCTGCCCAGCATCTCCAATGCCAGCATGCCTTCACACAAGAGCACAGTAGATATCCCATTTGTTCAGTTAACCCATTGTTGCCATATGTACATTGGTTAGTTAAAGTAAAATAGAATCATAGGACACAAACTCCTCACCAACTCTGTAGGCAGAATGCAGGTAGTGCAGGCCCTGTTGGCTGATTGGCTGGCTGTGCTGCTCGTCCTCTACTGGGAAAGGAGTGCTGACTAATGAGCCGGGCTGGGAGGAGAGCGATGGCAGAGATGTTGCCTGTATGGCCTGGATGGTGGGGCCCGAGTGGACGCTGCCTACTGTAAAACACGACAGGCACATCCTACGGTTTAGCACAGACCAACACACAAACCCATCCCATGTACTATAAGGTTCACCAACTTAGGCTACATTTACATCGTTACGTTTTGGTTTAAAAACGAATATCTTTTGCTACGTTTCCCATTCTCCCTGCTCTGACGCTTCCGAGCCCCTTAAACCGGAGACATTTGGAAACACTTCCGACCCGTTTTGCTTTGGAATCTGCGGGGTTGTGTTGCAGTCTCAACGGCCGCAAACGGAGACCTTTGGCAACACTGACACTGACGACGTTTCGCCGTTGAATTGGGTCATGAAATCTCGAGCTCTGAAACTAAGCAACTGACCTTACCATGGCAACTACCACCAACGGGCGGAGTCTCCACGCTGCGTCCTGTTTATGCCCAGTATACCAGAATGTTGATGAGATATGCGGTTTGGGCGTGTTAGTTTAAACGGAGATTAGCTCTTCGACTGGAGCTTAGTCTATATCCACACCAGAATTTCTGCAGGATGCGTGTCTTTTTGGCCGATGTCTGTTTCCTTCTAGTCTATGTTAGGGCTGTTGGAATGAATTCCGAAAGTCGAATATAATTTAAATAGTTAAAAAATCAATACTATTCGAATGCTGAAATTACTATTCGACTGTGATTTTTCTTTTATAAATAGGTTGGTTAACGTTAGCTAATCTCCCTCTTCTCATGTCTGATGAACAATAAGTTACAGGAGTGAGAAACACAAGGCATTGTGAGCCAACGTTACGTACCGAGGAATGTTAGTACAGGGGGAGAGACAGGCTGCGGCTGGAAATCAGGAGGAGGACGGGAAATAGTTTTAACATGACTTTAAAATCGACATCCACCGAGCCAAAATTCTTATGTTATTAATAATAGCTATTAATAGCTCGTTCTGGTTTCCTAACTGCGTCGCAAGTTATAGGAGCTTAGCTGGGAGCTTCATGGAGACAGCTAAAGTTAATGTTAGCTGCCCTACAGCTTCGACTTCATATATTACCTTCTAACAGCTGTATTCTCAGTAACGTGACAATCTGCAAGAAACAGGTTGCTTATAAATCACTAAAATAGTAGTGACAGCACCGTTTAGCTTAGTTATCAATGCCGTTAGCATTGTGGCTAACACTATTGTTACTTAGTTTATGACAAATCGTTAGGGCTGTGCTTTCTAACATGATGTCATTGTGTTAATCGAGCAACGTTAGTCTTTACAACAGAGCCGCTTCACTACACCTGTTAGATAATGTTCTCTGTTGATTTGTGTTTGTCGCTGTGAGCTCGTGGTGGAAATAACTGTAAACAGAGAACGGCGTGTCAGAAATGCAATGCGCCATGACGTAGATCCCCCTCAAGGTCCCTCTAGTGGATAGAACAGCAACCACATGCTTGTAGTGCCATTGACAATGCATAAACCTGAGTAGTGTAGTACATATTTATAACTATAATAAAAAAATACAGACTGTAAGATCAGTTTGTCATTTATCCATGACGTTCCATTTCTGGGATTGCTCCGTTGCAGCAGGAAAATCTGCCGATTTCAATCATTTAGGCTGGATATCCGTTGCCTTGGGCTTCCTTTGTGTTGTAATTCTAAACTCCGGTGGATTTCTGAGGACTCTGGTTAACTGCTCCTCAGATCTCTGCAGGGTAAATCCAGACAGCTAGCTAGACTATCTGTCCAATCTGAGTTTTCTGTTGCATAACTAAAACTACCTTTGAATGTACATGTTCCCCCAAAACAAGTTCCTTCCTGAGGCTATTTTGCAGCGGCACCGTGGCTCTGTTTACAGAAATGGTAATAAACCAGAGCACGTTTTTCTCCCACCCAGGAATGCTGTGTGGACTAGCCAGACCTTCCTCCCCAGCGCTGTGGAGGAAGGTTTGGCAATGCTTTTGGCTCCAAACTGCGCTTAAAAACCAAAACGTAGCAATGTAAATGCAACCTTATAATAAGAAGAACACTGATAATTGCTGGAGTTAAACACAGATGAAACACACACACACACACACACACACACACACACACACACACACACACACACACACACACACACACACACACACACACACACACACACACACACACACACACACACACACACACACACACACACACACACACACACACAGTGTGTAGTCCTGACCTGCTACAGTAGTGCTCAGGGGCAGGCCGGTCTCAGCGTGGTAGGGATGGACGGCGATCTGAGTCATGGACGGTACGGGGACACCAGGGAAGGTCACAGCCGTGGCTGCCATAGGTGGCTGGGGGCCAGTGGCCACTGAGAACGGGTACTGGGCTCCGATGAAGGCTGGGTGCATTCCCTGAGGAGGGACACACGCATACACACACATATACATATACACATATCGTCACACAGTCGACACATTCTTAGCTTTTCATTATAAAAAAGACAATTCCACAAATAAGCCAATGGTTGTGTGAAGAGTCCTGACCTGTGGATATGCAGCCCCAGCTACAGGGAAGACGGTGGGTCGGGGGACGTGCTGCAGAGGGTGTCCCAGGTACTGGGGGGTGCAGACGGTGGGGAGATGGGCCTGAATGGTGGTGTAGGGGTGGAGGCCCTGGCTGTGGGGGTGAGCCATGGCCTGGCCGGGCATGGCGTGAGACTGATAGATGGTGGAGCCCACAGAGATGACGGGCACAACGGCTGCTGCGGTGACTGAGGCTGTGACTGTAGTCACTCCCGCTGACTCCATGTTGGCTCCGGTGTCCAGGACAACACAGGTGGTCTCCGGGGGCCTCCTGCCTGAGCCCCCGTTGGCCCCACAGCGCCCAGAGGTCTCCCGCTGCTGGGCCGAGCCCCCACCCACTGACTGCTCATACAGCCAGTACCACTGGTGGGCCACCTCAAACAGAACCTCCGGGTACACACCTCCACCCTTGGCTGCTTCCTCTACCGCCATGCAGGCCTTCTCCAGCATCGCATTGTCCTGGAGGGACACAGGGACAGACAGGGACAGAGCCGAGTGAGGAAGAGGAGATCACTGTGGGTTATGTTTACTTTACTTACTACAATAAAGCATGTATTTTCTTCTTCACTGGTATCTTTATCAGCAGGTTTTAGCCAGCTAAATACGTTTTTAGGCTGCGTTCACACTGCCTGCGTTGGCCGTCCGAAGGTCCGGCAAAAACGCAGGTTTTTCCTTTCATTTTGAATGGGGGTAGTGCGTTTAGGCTGCGGTGGGGTTTGCCGCAGGGGGACACGCAAAAAAAAACGCAGCCCTACGTCACGCTGTGGGGTGGAGGGGTCACTGCTGCAGCCCCGGGGACACAGCCACCCTTAGAATCTATTCTAATGAAAATGAGCTCAATCTTCAATTCCAAATGTTTTCTCTTCTTTTTTTTTTATAATTCATATGATTCTTACTACTACTACTATTATTGTAATCCTTAGTTCACTCTTATATATCTTACTCTAGCTCTATTTTCTTCCACCAAACATCCACACATTACCCTGGTCACACCCCACACATACCAACACTTTGTAGCTAGGGATGTCAATGTTTAACCGTTTAACGGACAATACAAATTTTGACTAATATTATCAGTTAAAAAAAAAAAAATCTAAGTAATTAAGAAAACGTTGTATGACTATACAAGAAAAGTAGGCTATACAATCTATTTCCTAACTTGCTAGTAGTCTCGCATTGTCAGAACTTCCTCCACAGCGCTGCGGAGGAAGGTCTGGCTAGTCCACACAGCATTACAGGATGGGAGAAAAACGTGCTCTGGTTTATTGGCATTTCTTTAAACCAATCACAATCGTCTTGGGCGGCGCTAACCGCTAGACGCGGGTACTGTGCCTCTGCAAAACAGCCTCGGGAAGGAACTTGTTGGAGGCCTAGGCTATTTTGCAGAGGGGCGGTACCTGTGTCCGTTTTAAAGAAATGCCAATAAACCAGAGCACGTTTGTCTCCCATCAAGGAATGTTGTGTGGGCTAGCCAGACCTTCCTCCGCAGCGCTGTGGAGATAGAGACTATTCTCAACGGTAAGCCCCCTCCCACAGTACCTGCTCTTTGCACTGCACCAGGGCTCTCTGGATTTCATTAGGATTGAGGGCATGAGCATGAGGCAGGCAGCTCAGGGCCAGCTCAGCTGCCGCCCGAACCATGTTGGGGTCCCTGGCCCGCGATGCTCGGTCAGCAAGGGACGCCACCTCTGGAGGGGTGAGGTGACCGTCCCAACACTCCACCAAAATGTTGAGGGCGGCGCTTCCGATCTCCATGGCCTGGCCTGAGAGAAGGAGGGGGAGAATACATCATGTGGGCAGGAAGGAAAGACATTAAGAAAAACCTTGGTCTTTGTAGTTCTGTCTAACTCTTTTTTTCTTTCTCACAACACACTCCTGCTCACCAGTGATCCAGGACACGTGGGAGGAGTAGGTCCTGGACAGCCAGTTGGGTGAGACAAAGTTGTGAAGGCCAAGAGCATACAGGCCAATCTCAAAGGCACACAGGTGCAGGTTTCTGTGGGGCCCCTGGTGGCCCCCGCTGGCTGACGGCTGGGTGAAAATGGAGGTGGAGGAGTTTCCTCCGGCTTTGATCAGCACCGTTTTGGCCAGCTCAAAGTAAAAATGGGCTGCTGCCTCTGATGGCTGGTTGGGCACGTGGGGGGCGTGGCACTCTGGACGTCGCCCTTTGTACCTGAACACAGGGAAATATGTGACATGTGAATTAGAATGAATCTAAGTTGTTCAGAACAATGACACAAATAGATCTACTGTAAATGAGATTGTTTAGGAAAAACCTGCTCAACAAAGCAGACTGATCCTTCCAGGCAGACCTGGTCCTACTCCAGCTGAGCTTTAGCTCATCTCTGATCTGCATTGCTACTGTTTGCTATTGTTTGCCCTGAGGCCTCATGCTTATTGTAGGCCTCTTTGTGTTTGGATTTTCTGCCGCCCTCTTGTTTGTCATGTTGTCCATCTCCTTTGATTGGTAATAAAGTTGTATTTTCATAATTTGCCCTCACTTGAAATGTCTTGTAAATAACTGGACATTAGGGCCGGGCGATATGGAGAGAAAATCAAATACCACGACATGTTCGACCAAATACATTGATATCGATATTGTGGCGATATTATAGGGTTGACATTTGGTGCTTTCACAAAATATATACACAACAAGATTTTTGATAAATAATCAGTAACGTGGATTTAATGACTAAGTGGGTAAAGACAAATAATAGAACAACTAGAACAGTCCGGTAAGATATCTAGTCTCATATCACGATATCAATATAATATCGATATATTGCCCAGCCCTACTGGACATCAAATTCAACAATTTACTGGAAGCATGGGAGCAGCAGACAGCCAATCTGAAGGGTGTTTAAAACTAGTTCCATCATACGGCAACCATTATATCACTTATCAGATGACAAGATTGCCAACTAAGGTAATCGGGGAGTTTATTGTTTTGCCCCTGCTTGTATCTCAGCACATCGCTGAACATCTCTATACAGTCACTTTCTCTTTAATGTCACTGTGAACTGATGTGATCTGTGCTTTACACCTGAGGTCTGTGTTTGGCTCAAGTCAGAACATCACTTTTGTTAAGGTGGATTTAGAGTTGTACATTAAGGGGTTATGCTGTAGCCGCGTAGCTATGCCGCGGCTCACATGCACCTACTTATAAAATAAAACACACGTGGGGGGGCTACAGCAGCTACAGATATACCACTTGGACACCACAAGGGCTGGGACTGATCAGCTTGGGCTGCTTGTGTTTTCTCATACCAGTTTCTGATGCTGGAGGACATTGTTCAGGGTAAAGAAATCATTAAGGAAGTTAAAGGGTAACTACCGTTTTTTTTTTTATTTTCCTATGTTTTTGTGTCAAAGTGACTGATGGGAACAATAATCTTGACATTGGTCCAGTATTAAGCTAGATCGCTGCAGTCGGCAGCGGCGAAATAAACTACAATATAAGTTAATAGGGCAATTGTTCAGCTTGTATTTACCTTCACAAAAGTGCTTGTTTTGCCACTGACAGACTCAGATTAATATTCTAAGTGTCTGACAACATTATGGAAAGGATTTCTAAGGAGGTCGACCTTTCTGTTAAAGAGTAAGATCCTTTTTTTAAACATAAAAACATCCGCGAAATTACGTTCGCTAAACCCACCAGACTCCATGTAAATAAACAGTAATTTTAGCATCATAAAATACACTTCATTCAAAGTCTACAGAAAAAATAAAACTGTGAAAATCATCTTTTCACTTAAACAACCATCACAACTCTAGTTTTGGTTGAAATAAACACAAAGTTTAAAGATTTACATGTGAAAATATGTTGGCTCTATACACGCTAAAAGTATTGTTTTTTTAAATGGAGTCTGGTGGGTTTAGCGCTAGCAACGTCAGAGCTGTTTCTGGTTAAACAGAAAGGTCTTAAAAAGTTCCATCTCTGTAGGGATCCTTTCCATAATGTTGTCAGACACTTAGAATAATAATCTGAGCCTGTCAGTGGCAAGAAAAAACACTTTTATTGGACCAAACTGACGATGCAAATTTGCCCCGTAGGGTTACATTGCATCCCGGTCTGTGGCTGCTGGTTCACGCTTAATACTGGACCAATTTCATAGATTGTTGTTCCTACCAGTCACTTAAACACAAAAACATAGGAAAATAGGGTCCAGGTTGAAAAAAACGGTAGTTACCCTGAGTAATATTTTCTTTTTCACTAACAACACATCTAGCATTTAATACATTTCCATCGCAAGCCGCCTTCTCAGTGCGAACCCGGCTCTCTATCACAGTGAATGAAAGAAGTAATGAGACAAGGAGAAATTGAAGTTACCTGGATGTGACTCCAGTTCTATAAGTAGGTTCATAGCCCACCATCGCTCTGTATCACAAAGTCAATGAAAGAATGTAAACACAGTTACAGTGGGGAATAGGATTTAAAACAGGATATGGCCAGATTATGTACGATACATCTGTCTATTGTTGTAGTCTTGACATCAACAGGTCAAATAAGATGCTGAACTAGAAAAAACTAAAAACTATGCCATATGCATCTACAGCGGGACTCGTGTTAACCCCTTGTGTCACAGTATAAAACCAGCTTCAGCCTCTTTTATAAAACACCCTGCTGGGGACCACAGGTTAACAGGGAGTTGACTGTCTGCAAGTCAGCAGATGCCAACTGATGGGAAATCAGTCACAAGTAGACTTCTGATAACAGACAGCCTTTGTTTTTAATTCAATCTGCTGTGTTGTTGGTCATTCCAGTAACCCAGCTAGTGCTTTTACTTCATATGTCATAAACCCTAATCACGCGGGATTAGTATTACCTGGTGACCTCTAGTCATTCGTAATTATTATCTTAATCCTGTGCGAAAAATCGGCCACGTCTGTAATTTGTAGTAAGTAAAAATTCCCACGCAAATGACCTCGCCGAACACGAGGTCCTGTGATAACATTAGTCCCGTGCGAATCAACATGTCTGTGATTTGGCGGGGTCATGTATCAGTTTTTCAAGGTTTTTGTTTCCTGTGCGCCTTTTCATCCCTCTTGCGGTCACGGATATGGGATGGCGGTTAGCGGGGGGGGGGGCTGCGGACACCGCCGTTCATGGCCAATCTAGTCTGGACTATCCGGGCTGGCGGTGATGCTGTGTGGGCGTCACGGCGGCGGGGATAGGGGATGCACGTCTGGTAACCTCTACCTCTAACTCTACACAACTCTCGTGGTACAAATAAGTCAGTAAATTAGGGTTAAATCCCAGGCTTCGCTTATCCTGTGCGAACGCACCACACAAAACACTCAGATGTGTGTGTGGGGGGGTCATTTCTAAATCACATGAGGTCCCAAGATGATACTAATCCCGTGCGAATAGGGCTTTAGTGACCTGATGAGGAGGAAGTCTGTGCTTACCTGCTGGTGTCAGTGCTCTTGGCCCTGGCCCCGCCCCCTGCCCTGCGAGAGCCGCTGGAGGAGGAGGAGCCCAGCGAATCAGATGATGAACTGCTGATGCTGTCACTGTCCTGGCCCCGCCCCCACGATGTTGCTGCCCAGCCGCCCCGGAGCGGCCGCCGGCTGAGGGTGGGGGAACTGTCGGAGGTCGTCTCCGGAGCACTGCTGTCGATACTCGCCATGCCTGTCCGAACAACATGCACATCAAATATTTGGCCGTCCATCCTGATTCGATTTTATTAAATATTGCCGATACCGAGTCCCGATCCGATACTTGTGTTTGCCTAGATAATACAGCTGCACACCGCTTTTTTGTTTACAAAAATAACTAAGTTAACAACGTAACTAAAATATGTCTTCAATCAAATACATTTAACTTAGTGCATCTAGCATTTTAGTAAAACTCACATATAAAATCAACTTATGTTCTGCCGCTAATTGTGCTCAGCTGATAATTCAGCAATCAGGAAATATGATAATAATACTGATTATATGATATATGATGATAATATAATAATACTAAATGATTGGAGTAAGGTGATCGGGGTGAATGCCGATCTCCGATCAGTTAAAAAATGCTATATTGGCTCCGATCGGATCCATCCCTGATCACTAGTATGTGTGCACGTTCATTCTGTGGATGTGGAGCGGTTTCAGAAATATGACCCAGGCTAAAACAATCAGCTCTGCCCGTCTGATCATGTGGATGTACAGCAAGGATCAAGGATATCTTTGGTATCCCCAAGGGGCAATTTCTTGCACAGCCAGCAGTAACCACCAGGCAAACAATAAGAAATAAATAGTATATAAAGATCACATTGAGTTATTTAAAGGGCCAATGGCAGCAGGGACATAGCAGTTCTTAAGTCTATTAGCCTGCAGTCTATTGGCATCTTGTCAGATTGTATCTGCGGAATGACTGGTGAATTCTTCCAAGTTCCAAAAGTAGGAGTAAGTTAAATTGATTCTCTGAAAAAAAGTGGAGGTAGTGGCAGTGTGAAGTATGTGCTCTGTGTAAAGAATAACGAGATGATTGAGTTTACCGGTGTGTTTCTTCTTCTGGCGGACAGGTGAGCCCCAGCAGCGCTGGCTGTATCCACAGCGCGCCCCCAGCGCCAGCCGACTGGGCACGGTGGCCTCCGGCTTAAATGGAGCCGTTTCATTCTGCTGGTCACTGGATGAAGGAGGCCCATCTGACACTGCAAGGAAAGAACACGTACAGAGGTATTTTACTATCTAGGGCTGGGCAATTGATCAATATTATAACCTTATCGTGATATGAGACCAGATATCGTCTTAGATTGGGATATCGTAATATGGCAAGACATTTCCTGGTTTTACCGGCTGCATTACAGTAAAGTGATGTAATTTGACTGACAGACTGTTGTAACTGTTCTATTATTTTACCCACTTAGATGGACTCAGACTGCCTGCGTCGGCTATCCGACGGCTAGGCAAAAACTCAGGTCTTTCCATTCATTTTCAGTGGGGGTAGTGCGTTTAAGCTGCGGCGGGGGGTTGACGCAGGTGGGAAACTTTAAAAAAATGCAGCAGGCCTGCGGCAAAAAGTTGAGACCGACTCAACTTTAGGAGAAACGCAACGCCACGTCACGCTGCGGTGGCCAATCGTGTAACCAGAGATCAGACTTGTTGGTGTGTTTTGAGGCGGTGTGAGAGTCCCGTACAGGAAACAGGAAACATCACTGCCTCAAGAATGTTTTCAACACAAGCTCTGAACTGCCCGGGAGTTTGTGTGATAGCTGAATGTTTCCTGCAACAACAAAGCACTCGCTCCTCTCTTATCTTTCTCTCTCTCGTGTGAAATAAAGCTGCCTTCAAGTGCGATCGGAAACATCAAAATCTATAAACAATCTGACAGAAAACAGTAGTTGTGAAATATAAAGTCTCCTTGTGCTTTGTTGGGGGGGGGTTTAAGAACACAACAGGATGTCACACAAATGGGCCGTTTCATTGACCGCTCCAGTGGAGCTGCTCAGTGGCAGCAGATCAGACTGAGGTTGTAATGGGCAGATTCAGGTATGAATGTGGAACTGTGTGAATGTGGCAGGTTGTCAATGCAAATGAGAAGTTGTTCTCAATTGACTTACCTGGATAAATAAAGGTAAAAAAAAAGAACTCTCCGGACCCCCTGTTGAAGATCTCTGCTCTACAGTATAATAACATATGGCACCCAGAGAGGTTCTCACCATGCTCCCTGGTCTGCACGCTTCTCTCTCCCGCTGTGCTGTTCTGCACTGAGTTCAGATCAGCCTGGTGAGCCACCTCTTCACCAGCAACCGCCACAGCAGAGGAAGAGCTGGCGGCCACGGCGGTGGCAGACGAAGACGAGGGTGCGTGTTTGGAGACCCCTCCGGCGGCCGCGCTCGCCCCACTGTGGCTGGCCGCAGTGTGTTTGGACGGGCTGCGCTGGCTGCCGGCTGCTGGCTTGCTGGAGTAGAAGGAGCTTAAAGTCTGGGGCTTGTGGGTCTGACTCTCCCTGTCCAACAATTTATCCAGAATCTGAGGATGGGAGGAGGAAGAGAGAGAGAGACAGAGAGAGAGAGCAAGACACACAGGAACCCGGGAACACAGGGAGTGAGAGAGGGGGGAGAGGGAGGGGGACGTGTTAATTAAAGAAACCGGAGGAGAAACTTCACTTCCTAAACTCCCATAGCTGACTTTGATTCTTGGTGCTGTGTTGAAACAGATCTGTGATGTGAGATTATCTGATTTGAGAACATCTGGATTTAACAACTGGAATGTTGAACTACTGGGTAAGGTTTGTTTAGGTAAGCAAACACCATGTGGAGAAAAAGGCCCAAAATGTTTGACATCTTTAGAGCAGAAGGCATTCGGAGCAAAGATGCAGATGAATTGAGAGATTAAAAACGATGGAAAAATGATGACTCTAAAAGCCAAGTCGATTGAAATAATTGTGAAAAAAAAAACGTAAATTTGATCGTTTACAGCCCCACCTTGAGGACAATGAGTGTATTTGAGTAGTGGGTGGAATTTGGAACCCACCTGCCAATTTCGGTGACTTTTAGTCTTACGGTTTTTGCTGCACGAACACTTTTAGCGGAGAAAAATAAGAAAGAAAGAAAGAAAGAAAGAGAGAAAGAAAGAAAGAAAGGAACAAAGAAAGAAAACAAAATCAATAGGGTTCCAACAGCGAGCTGCGCTGCTTGGGTCCCTAATTACAAAGTTGATATGATGAGCTTGTTAGCAAACAGTTGCATGCGTACTAAAGATGTTCCAATACCGATACCAGAATCGGAAAAACCTCCGATACCGCCTAAAATGCTGGTACCGGTATCAGTAAGTACTGGAGTTTATGCTCCGATCCGGTACCACGTAAATTAGCCCTGAAGAAATTCTACTTTCAAGGAGCTCATTTATGTTCTTTTTCTGTTAGGACAGACTGTCAAACTGGATAATAAAAGAAAGTTCTACAGTGTTCAATGTTTGTGGGGTTCAAGAGCTCAACCTGAGGCCATACAACAATGGTAGAAATCATGTCACATTAATACAGGGATAGTAGTACACAACTGTTAAAACATAAATCATATAAATGTGTTTTTTTTAAACATGCTGGTATCAAATCGGTACTCAGAATCCGCCGATACGCAATTTCAAGTATTGGAATCGGTATCGGGAAGGAAGAAATGGTATCGCAGCATCTCTAATATAATAGCAGTGGACACAGAGCCACATTAATATACATCTTAGGGGTGTACGATTCAGAAAATGTCACGATTCGATTTTGATTTTCGATTCAAAACTGATTCACAATATGTAAACGTAGTTACTTTTCCCATGTATGTATATGTATGTATATATATATATATATACACAGTATCTCACAAAAGTGAGTACACCCCTCATATTTTAGTAAATATTTCATTATATCTTTTAATGGGACAACACTGAAGAAATTACACTTTGCTACAATGTAAAGTATTAAGTGTACAGCTTGTATAACAGTGTAAATGTGCTGTCCCCTCAAAATAACTCAACACACAGCCATTAATGTCTAAACCGCTCGCAACAAAAGTGAGTACACCCCTATGTTAAATTCCCATAGAGGCAGGCCGATTTTTATTTTTAAAGGCCAGTTATTTCATGGATCCAGAATACTATGCATCCTGATAAAGTTCCCTTGGCCTTTGGAATTAAAATAGCCCCACATCATCACATACCCTTCACCATACCTACAGATTGGCATGGGGTACTTTCCATAAAATCATCTCTCAATGCAAATCAAACCAGCTTTTGGGCTAACCGACATAAAACCATGCCAAAAGTTAAAAGTTATTTGTGTGTTATGTTTTCTGTAAGTATTTGCCCATGTGTCAAAAGAGAACCATTTTTGTGACCCAAAACAGAATCATCTTTCACGTGTAAGTACTGAAAAATATTTCTATTTTTGCTCTGCCTGGCTTTCTAGAAGGACACATCTCACAGTTATCAGTCATACATGAAGAAAGTGCCATTTTCTTATCAAATGTTAGAATGATCACTGCAGTGATGGCTACCTTCTTGAGCTTGCTCTGGTCATCCTTATAGGTGATCATGAGAGCCAGAGCCAGGTCACCTTTCACCCGCCTCGTTCCTTCACACAGCAGAGGATGCTCCGCCTCACTCACGGTGGTCTTCATACCTGCAGACACACACAGAGGGCGGAGACGAGGGGAACGATCACAGCAGGAAAGCGGGTGGGAGACATATGGCACAGTGGCCGGTATGGACAAAAGACAGGGGATTTGAGAAAAGTGGTGAGGAGGGAAAAAGAGATATTGAGGAGCAGAAAGAGTGACAGAATGGAACCCAGACAGAAATGAAAGAACAGGAGGAGAATAAATGTACCAAGTGCAGCGACAGCAGCCTCGAAGCCCAGCTCCTCATCACCGGGCATCTCGTTGTTACGGTTGCGGCTTGGTGGACGGGAACCCGTTGGGGACACGACTGCACAAACAATATGGAAATAAAGTAAAAAGGGGAATGTTAATTCGTGAAGTTCTCAATAAAAACATCCTAAGCTTGGTCAGAGAAATAACAGTGCAACTTAAGATAATTTTTTGGGAATTTTCAGCCTTTATTATAAGGGGGGGGGGGGGGGGGGGGGGGGGGGGGTGTGACATGCAGCAAAGGGCTGCAGGTCGTAGTCGAACCCGGGCCGCTGCGTCAAGGAGTAAACCTCTATATGTGGGCGCCTTCTCTACCAAGTGAGCTATCCAGGCGCCCAGCAGTGCAACTTCTTCAGTCACTAAGTTGCCACTTTCCAACATTCTGTTTCTGTACATTCTGACAAAATGAACATTATATTGAATATAAAAGGCAGAACTAAAAAAAAAAGATTGACAGTTACATTCTGAAGTGACGTTTTCTACCGATATTTTCTTTCAACACAAAAACAATACTTTTGTGTGTACTGTGATACCTTTCCCTTTCCCAATGTGTATATTGCACCAGTTGATATTACAATGACATTACAAATCAATATATTGTGCATCCCATATACAGTATATATAGGGTTGGGTACCGAAACTCGGTGCCAATAGGTCCCCGGTTCCAACGTAAACGGTTGTAACGAGACCGAATAAGAACGAAAATTTCGGTACCTTATTTCGGTGCCTGACTTTACACTACACTCGACAGCAGGTAACGTTAGCCTACCTTTAGCTAGCAGTTGGATTAAACACGGTTAAAATGCTGACAGGTAACGTTAAACAGTGTAAAGTGTGACTGTATATCAACAGTCTGCTCTGCAGCGCAGCATCTGCCGACGTCGGAAAAACACAGACGCTGCATTGACTGAAACTGGTAACCTACAACCGACTGTTGTTTAGTAGGCCTATCCTTCTTGTTTCTTCTTTTTTTTTAAACTTTCTTAAAAAGTATCGGTTCAGGCACCGTTTAGGCACCGGCACCGTTTTAAAAGTACCGATTTAGCACCGGTATCGGAAAAAACCCAAACGATACCCAACCCTAAGTATATATATCTTTTTTATATTTTTCAGCTTGGAGCTGATGAGAAACAACTGTAAAACAAATGGCATGGCTGTGACTTCCGATGATATCCCAAACATCTATGAAGAGAAAACTAGATGGCTTTGCTTATTTTTAGTATTAGACCAATCTTAAAAACTAGGCAAGCCAAAAACGTCTTCACTGATGAAAACTACTTACCCGAGTAGGTAGAGTTCAATGTGTTGTATCTTGAACGCCAATGATCAGACAGTAATTGGTGCTTACCTGGGGTACACAGAACATCAAAGATGAAGCTGGCCAACATGAGAGGCAGCACAGGTCTGTAGTCGCAGAAGTTTCCGTCTCGGAGCTGCTCGGCTCTCTCTCGGATGGCCGACATCTCCACCAGGCCCAGAGGAATCTTCTTCAGCAGAGACACCACCTCCGACTCCTGGTAGGCCAGCTTCACCTGGTCAACCCACACACATGCACTCAGTTAGGTACACATCCATGTCTCCTCATTCTACAGCAGCTCTACTCCTAGTTTGGATACATCATAAACAACATTTTTTAGGGCTGTCGATCGATTAAAAAATTTAATCTAATTAATTACAGTCTCTGATTAATTAATCTAAATTAATCGCATACATCATTTTTGCTGTGAAAGTATTTTAAATATTTCAATTGAAATGAATCAATAAATAATCAGCATTAGTGACATTAAAGTTAAAAAAACTCTTTTTATTATTATTTTCACTGTTCAAATAATGACCATAACAATCAACAACATGACCTAATCTGCTGAGGAAATACATTCAAAAGGGTATTTTACAATAACTACGAATGAACCGCGAAGCTGTAGGTTACCAGTTCCATTTAACGAACCATCTCGGTCTGTGGTTATTATTCCGACAACGGCAGAAACACAGTCAGACTTTACACCGTTTAGCGTTAGCTGTCAGCATTTTAACCGCGTTTAATCCAGCTACTAGCTAGCGGAAGGCTAACGTTACCTGCTGTTGAGTGTAGTGTTAACCATAGACAGTTAAAGAAACTAGCGTCACGTGCAGCGATGTTTCTGTTGCGCATTCATTCTCTCGTCTCCCTCCATTTTACAGTCGCATGGTGGCTAGAACGGCTCCGGGTGAAAGGTCAATATGGAATGGATTAATCTGCGTTATTTTTTTTAACGCACTATTTTTTCTCAGATTAATTAATCGAAATGAACACGTTATTTTGACAGCCCTAGTTATTTTAAAGATTTCTTCTTTTTTTTAGAATTCATTTTACTAACAGTTCGAGCCTGTCTGGCTCTATTAGACTTGGTGAATTTAAGGACAGTCTCAATTATTTTCTTGAGATTATACGTTGTTATTATCTTTGCACTTCTGTGAAATGTATATAATTTGTGCTGCGGGGCCGTCTTGTTTATTTTCTTCATAAGCAAGGGCAGCTAGGCTAAATGTAGCTGCTAATGTCAATGCGGTGTTGTACTTGTTATGTACTTCTTTATGAAAGGAAATGCATGTCAGACTGACTGACACGTGATCTGCATTCTTCTTAGATAACAAGGGCATTATTCAACTGTTGTTTTTGTTAAAGAAGGAAGAGTAAATCACAATATTCAATATTATCGAATCGCAATACTTCTAGAATCGCAATACATGAAAATCGCAATACAAATCCAATCGGCGCCCATGTATCGGGAAAGAATCAAATCGGGACAAAAGCATATCGTCCCAGTCCTAATGTACAACAAACCTGCAGACACATGGAGTTTATACAAGAATAAGGAAGCCATCCCAAAACGACAACTCTGCGTCATCTAACGTCTCTGTGTCACCGTTCACAGCTATTGGCCATATCTGGACACAAATTTACAAATCCTACTATGGCCACGGCAAGACCCGCCCTTCAATCACTACTATTGGCCAGGCGTCCATGCTTACGCAAGGTAACGTAACCCCATTTGTTCAGGTCCTGTTCCCTGACCAATCGGCTATCCTAACCTTAACCACTCGAGGTCAATGCCTAACCCCAACCAATCAAGCTGCTATTGAAGGACGGGTCTTGGTGTGGCCATAGTAGGACTCGTAAATTCGCTATCTGGACATATCCGGTCTAACGCAGTATCCTGTCTTTTCGCGGTGCTTTTCCTGAGCGATTGCCCCCGACGTGCCAGTACTGTAATACAATATTAAAAGGAAATAAAGGAGCTTTTACTCAGTAATTTGGAATTGTTGCAGCAACTCTTTTATTGTGAAGAACAGATGTACAGTCTGGGATGTGTTGACCACAATTTGGGAGACCTGTTAATACGGTTAATGCCCTGAACAAATGCCAGTGCCCAGTGAGGTTTTTACAGCGGGGAGCTGTGGGTGTACAAGTATGGCCAAGGGTAGGGCTAATTCACCGGGGTTAGCTTCCTGTTGCAGACTCTTGTTAAAACAACGCTAAAGTTAATAGTTAAAACGATATACCTTTAGGTAAGAAGTTGCATTTTAGTTTGACACCATTATATTAACTAAACACATTGCAAAATCATTGATGTGTATATTTGAACAGATAATTTGATAGAAGGTTAGCCAAAGTGTCCTAGCTTGGACGGGGTTAGCCCTATGTTCCCACATTTCTAAGTTTATTCTTATAATCAGGCCCTATGTTAGGGTTAGGTTTGGGTTAAAACGCAAAGCCCGAGTTTGGCACTGCGAGGGGCAAGGCCACAAGGGTTACGCCGCCTTCCCACTGGCACTTGAAATCTGGTCCGATACGGCTTCGAAACGACCGGAAGTCATTCGTTTCCTATGGATTCGCAGACCGCATATACTGACATCTGCACTATAACAGACGTAGCTCTTTTCAAATCCAAGTGTGCATGACTACACAAACAGCAAGTCAGAACACATACTGTGCATCAGTCCAAAACAATATTAAGGGTCTAGAATTGTTTATCTTCGGCTTAGAAAAATAACATTAAATTAGAGCCGAAACGTTTAGTCAATTCATCAAAAAAGATAATCAGCAACTATTTTAATAATCCATTTCTTGTTTCTATGCTTTTTCAAGCAAATAGTGAAAAAACATTCAATCATTGGCAGATTCAAACGTAATTTGTAGTTGCAGCCTGACATGAAATTGCAATAGATATGTCAACAGGGCTCATTAGGCATAATCAAAGGCTTTTGGGGCCATATAGTTGCATTGTGGGAAAACGCTCTCAACAAATGACCAGACAGCAGCCAGCAGATCCTGCCTTCAAACGCTAATAATGCTAATGGCTGGTACAGCCTTGACCCAATGCTTGGCAATGATTGCATTTCTCTTCAATTACAGCCCTGCATAAACGGGATATCATTAGATATTACATTTTTAGAGCATTATGTATCGATGACAGATACAACTAACAATAAATGCTACTCTACAATCATTCAATGCAATTCATTTATAGGATGTTTTAAGGTAGCTGTGCAAACAGAATGTGTGTGTGTGTGTGTGTGTGTGTGTGTGTGTGTGTGTGTGTGTGTGTGTGTGTGTGTGTGTGTGTGTGTGTGTGTGTGTGTGTGTGTGTGTGTGTGTGTGTGTGTGTGTGTGTGTGTGTGTGTGTGTGTAAGAGTGAGAGACCTCCAGAGCTTTGGTCGACGCCGGTGGTCTCTGGAGTTCCAGGGAGAACATGCCGGTGCAGAAGGCCAGGTTGTGGAGCTCCAGTCGTTCACTGAGAACAGTGAGGAGGAAGGCGGCTTTGGACAGCGTGTTTGTGGCGACCTGTGTCTGCCGGCTGGTCGACACCTTGCTCTTCTTACCCTAAAAATAACCAGGGAAATTAATAATGATGCCAGGACATGTGACGACATTGTACATCTGACAAGTACATTCACACTTTCAATTTCTTTTTGAATATTTGTTTGTGAATAGTTCATATTTGTTGCTCGTTTACAAACTGGCACAGTAACAATGCCAGTAGAAAACAGATATTAGAAGAATCTGGTGGCTTTCCTTCATGAAGAAAGGCTCAATATCCCACTACACAGTTCAAGATGCTGACTGATGAGTTTGGAAGATTGAGACTGTACAACAGAAGGAGAGAAAAGAAGTCAAAGGACATAGGAGAATGTGTGGCAGGGTGCTGGGACTTGTGACTGTAGTTACCTTAGTCTGTGGCTGCTCCACTTTCAGGTCCGGAGGGTTGGCTAACAGGTCTCTGGCCAGCTCCACGGCCAGGCGGCACGCCTCATTACTGTAGCCATGAGCATGGAGGGCCTCGGCACATGCAAACAGCACCTACACACGCACACACACACACACACACGTGTAATGTAAACAATGCAGTAGCGTGTCTGCCTGAAGCAGATGCCCATATATGGAAAACCGGCTTGGTATGACATCATATGGAGCCAAGAGTAGAAAAAACTGCTGAAACCAGAGCGTTTATACTTTATTTTATAGTTTATTTCTTATAAATACGTTTACCTCATTATTTGAAGCTTTGGCCACGTTTAACATGAACATCCGAAATTGTAACATTATAAATATGACAGAAAATACAGAAAAGCACCTATTCAAATTATGGTGAAAGGAATTTTATGTTAAATGACATGAATAAAAATCAGGGGCACACAGTTGATGGATGAGGTCCCAATGTATTTGAATCTTTACATCCATTCCCGTAAAGCCCTGACTGTTGTAAACGTAACCAGCACAACAAGATTCAAGATGCAGTTATTGTCATAGTTCCTTGTGTACTTATACATACGTAAAGAAAATGAAAAGACTGTTCTCCACCAGCCACTTGCCGTGCGACAGGAAAAGACACCAATCATACAGACGTACGTAATAACACATGCACACTTGGTCTTCCTTCCTTACCTCCATGCGCCCCTCCTGCTCCAGCGGTTTCATCCCTGCGAAGATGTCCGGCTCCTCCTCTTGGTGGTTGTCAGCCTGCTGTCGGTCTGCTCCCTCCTCTGAGGCGGCGCTCAGGTAGTACGCCTGATAGTCGTCCTCACCCACAGCTTCTCCACCTGCGGCTCCCGCTGCTGCCTCTGCTCCGTGGTTAGCTAGTCCACCTGCAGTTGCTGCCCCGCTCCCTGCCGCCGCCGCCGCAGCAGCAGCAGCAGCAGCCGCCTCTCTGCGGCCCCGCGGCGGCTTGGCCGACGTTTGAGTGGCGCCTGATTTCGCTGTAGTGGTTGAGGTGGAAGGCTGGGTACTGCCAGCTGAGTCTACATCTTCGTCATTGTTCTGGACCGGCTCCACCTCCAGCTCTGCTTCCTTCTCTGCAGCGCCGGACATGTCCATAACAACCAGCACTGTCTCTTTGGAAGGGAAGCAAGGCGGGCCGGTCTCTGCAGCGGGAAGTGCAGCCGAGGCATGGCTGACCCGCTTTGTTTCAAACATCTTGCTCCCCGCGCTGCTGTTGCCGTACTTGCGCGAGTCTCGGAGCAATGGGCTCGGGGAGGGCAGCATCTCTGGTGGCGGGGGGAGGAAGTCAAACGTGTTGCTGGCCTCAGCCCCCAGAGCCAGACTGCAACCGTCGTCCAGGCTGAGCTCAGCCATATCCGGCTCCAGGGAGCTGTCCTCACTGCTGGTTCGCCGCTTGGCACTGGCGTGCTTACCCCCTCCTATCCCTCCACTTCCCCCAGGACCACCTACAGATGCCCCTTTCCCACCTCCCTGTGTCAGTTTCAGCTTCCCTCCAGAGGAGGAGCCCGGCCCTTTGTACATACACTTCCCTCCTCCGTCTTCCAGGGACAGAGAGACACCCCCTCCTAGACGGACCAGCATTCCTCCCCCTCCGCTCACTGACAGACCCTTCCTCTTGGTCAGTATGGTCTCCTTGGGTCGCACTGCCACCTCCTGTTGGGACGAGTGACCTCTTCCTTTATAATCTCCCCCAGCCCCGCCGTCCCCCCTCCCCCCTCCCCCGGGTTCAGATGCTTCTCCGCCTGCTCCTGCAGCAGCTTTGACTCCTCTCTGGTGCTGCACTGCCCGGGACCAGCAGAACGTGGCACTCTTCTTATCAGCACTGCAGTAGGTGATGCCTTCTAGTGGGTAGGCCACCTCCCAGTTGAAATAGCAGGACTCCACAGCGGGCTTGAAGCCCTGGAACAGTTTATCCAGGGACTTGCGATGTTGTCCCCGCTTCACTATCTCTATAACTTTCAGGTGCCACTGCTTTAGCTGGCCTGCCAGTTCCAAACGCCTGGAAAAGAGCATACACAATCTTTATCATTACTCCCTACTTTTTGGTTCGTTTTGAACATGGACCCTATTTCCCCATGCATTGGTGTCTAAGTGACTAATTTTGATCACTAACTAACTTTGAAATTGTTACAGTATTGAGCGAGAACACTGTAACCGGCAGCAAATGTGTACTGTCAATTAGCGTCCACTTAAAGTGCTGTTTTTGCCGTTGACAGGCTTATATTATTATTCTAAGTGACACTATTATGGAAAGGATCCCTACAGAGATACTTTTTTTTTTGTTTAACCAAAAACAGCTCTGAAATCCCCATTGACAAACTCACCAGACTCCATTTAAATAATCAATACTTTTAGCTTGTATAGAGCCAGCATATTTTCACATGTGAACAGGTGATCTAAGGGTTCATTTCAACCGAAGCAGAGTGGTGATTGTTGGAACAGTGAAAAGACGAACCAAGACGGCTTTTAATAGTCTTACTTTGTTTCTGTCGACTTTGAATGAAGTGTGTTTTACGATGCTAAAATAACCGTTTATTTAAATGTAGTCTGGCGGGTTTGGCGATTGGGATTTTTTTAGTTTCACAATAAACAAAAAGGACCTTTCCCTTTAACAAAAAGATCGACCACTGTATGGATCCTTTCCATATGTTGTTAGACTAACAATCTAAGCATGTCAGTGTCAATGGACGAAAATTGGTATGAAATTGCCCATTAACGTTACATTGTAGCTTGTTTCGCTGCTGCTGACTGCAGCGGTCCTGCTGAATACTGGACCAATGTCAAAGATTGTTGTTCCCATCTGTCACTTAGACACAAAAAACATAGGAAAATAGGGTCCAGGTTGAAAAAAAAAAAGACTGAAGTTACCCTTATTTACTCCCATCTTAAATATGTTGTGTAATGCAATCATCAAGAGATAATGCGCTGATATTACATAACTTTCCCTTTCATGACCAAATTCTGTGACAGTTCTAGAAGTCTCTAAGCAGTGTGTAGCCTGGTGTCAGCAGTCTGACCTGCAGGGGCTCATCGTGGGGTCGAGCACTGCCAGCCTCCACAGCACCACCATCTCATCGCACATGCTGGCACAGGCGTGAGCCGCCACCTCGGACTGGCCGTTGCTGCGCCCGGTGTGGCCACTGGCGCTGCTGTGGGACGCTGAGGTCCGAACACTGTACCACCAGCTGATGATCTGAACACACACGGTCAGACAACTCAGTGAGGTGCAGGTCAAACAATGTACTGCACATGTCAGGTTAGTGGAGAAAAATAAATATCCTGATATTTTTGACCAAATACATTGATGTTGGTGCTTTCACAAAATATTTACACAATGAGAGTTTTGATAAATAATCACCAATAATGTGGATACAATGACTATATAATAGAAAAGCTAGTAGTCTGGTTAGTTCAGAAAATGACATCACGTTACTGTAAAGCAGCCTTTAAAACCAGGAAATACAACACTTATGTCATATCACAATATTAGGATATCCAAAATCTAAGACGATATCTAGCCTCATATATCAATGATGATATAATATCGATACATTGCCCAGCCCTATCACAGGTACCTTTATATCAAGGGTGTCAAACTCAACTTCACTGAGGGCCACAATGGAAATGAGAATCATAGATCACCCGTCATAGAATTAAGCAAATCCAGCAAAACAATGATGACAACCTGTTTCACAGCCTGAATATAAAGTGGAAGTTCTTTTAGTTCTGCGTGAGCATTAGCAATATTTCCCCACAGACGTGCTCATGTGTGTAGTTGTTATTTTTTGCAGTGGTTTACTTTCATCAGCTGGAGCTCTTGTCATGTTGAGGATGTACCTAATATTTATTGAGGGTTACAAGTCTCCAAGACCTTGTCTGTGTGTATGCTCATGTCATTTTCTGTTGTTATACATGTATGCTTTGTTTCCTTACTTGGGTGTTTATGTCATTTGTGGTAATGTTTCTTGTATATTCACCTTATGTATGTCTGTATGTATGTCTATGTCCTCTTTTCTTTTATACGAGCTACCCAGGGTGGGATGCAAAAAGAATTTCAGCCCTGGCTGACAATAAAGTTGCATTGTATCGTATCGTTATCGTACCTGTTCATAGGTGAGGCACTGCTCAGTGAGAATCTCAAGCAGCGGGGCAGCGTTGCTGTCTCGTCTCTTAAACATCTCCCGGACGATGGACAGAAGGTTCCAGATGCCTTCTGGCTCTCGGCCCCGCAGGGGTCGCAGCAGGCACGCCCATTCAGCAGCAGCCGGCGGCTCCGTGGATGACAGGTACATGGAGTTCACATCACTGTGGTTGGCACACACACACACACGCGCGCACACACGCACACACACACACACACAGAGAGCACTGGTTTTAGTCAAGTACAGCACATGTGTGATAGGGGTTAGTGAAGTGTTTGAATATTAAGTATAAAATATTCCTGCTAAAGCCTTTAAGAAATGCTTTAAAGTGGCAATAGACACGATTTTTGCATCAACATATCATTATGAAATAAATGTTGATTCAGCATTTAGATTTTTTTTTTTTTTTTTACCTTTTTTATTCACTGAGAGGAAGCCCCTGATCACATTCACACAGTTCCACATTCATACCTGGAAGCTGCCCAGTCCAACCACAGTCTGATGTGCTGTCCACTGAGCAGCTCCACTGGAGCGGTTGGAGGTTCAGGGCCTTGCTCAAGGGCACCTCAGTGGTGGTGATGAGGGAGGGACAATTTCCCACCCAGATGTCGGTCTGGGAATTGAACCGGCGACCTCCCGGTTACAAGCTCTAACCTTTAGGCCACCACTGCCCCAGATTGGTTCCCTATAAGCCTTGCTTGCACTATGCAATTCTGTTTTCCACCGGGTACGATAGCCCGGGAAAATGAAGGGTCACTTTACGAAAAAAAAGAAGAGGATAGCGCTTGAGTTGCGCCTATACTTATGAAGGTTATGAAATAATAACACAGAGGCTCCGTAGTCTAGACAGCAGACTCTTTATTGCCTCCCACGTTGCCAAAAGCAGCGCATTACATCTTCTACTACCATTCTTACCTTTCACAATAAAAGCTCTAGACATATCCACTGCATCACTGCTTACCAGAGAGCATTTCTCTAAGGGGCAACTCGACACATTAGCGTCCAGTAGCTATCCCGAGTTAGCATAAATGGCAGACGGTGGAACAACCGGAGTAACTGAGGAAACTCTACGCGTAGGGGTTTCACAATTTGACTTTCATGATTCAATTCAATCTTTTTTTCAACAGGGACAACAATGCCACACTGATGGCAAGAAGATGGCAGAAGGGTACTTTGCAGTTTGAGTTTCTCAAAATGAATGAAGTGCCATTACCTATCTACCTGGCAAAAGGCGAGTTTATTTATACAGTCCATTTCAGCAACAAGGTGAAAAGGGAGAACGATAAAAAACATTCTCCTATGGCTGGGTTGGCTCAGTGGGTAGAGCAGGCGCACATATACTGAGAGGTGTATGCCTGGACGCAGAGGTCCAGGGTTTGAATCCAACATGTGATGATTTCCTGTATGTCTTCCCCCTCTCTCTCCCCTTTCTCACCTAGCTGTCCTATCAAATAAAGGCAGAAAAGCCCAAACAATCAGTAAGTAACAAAATGTGCCTACTTATTAATACTACCCAGTGTTGTACTCTGCCTTTATTTATCATGGCACTGATTTGGGTTTCTGGTTTAAATTGGAATTCTTAAAGTTGCTTCTTGCTTTGGACAGTGGACAGGCTGCTAGTGGTAACCATGCTGCTAATGATATATGAATAAGTAACTTTCCAGTCAGCTTGTTCATACTTACTACGTGTTTATATAAATCAACAGACAGACAGAAAATATGTTGTTACCGTCTCTGTTGTGCAGTTAGTATTAGAAACAAAATGTAGTGTGTCTTGTGTTGTTGGTAACGTTAGTTCACCACCTGGAAACTGGACTTTACGGGACCTTTATGTGAGACAAGTAGTGTGTACCTGAAGACGACAGGCGAGGGCCCACAGAACTTGTGCAGAGTCTTTTTGATGTTGTCGCTGAGGGTCGACTCATCCAAATACCAGGTGCTCTGGTCAGACGCTGAAGGGCCTGCTGTCGGGTCTACACACACGCACGCACAGACAGACAGACAGACAGACAGACAGACAGACAGACAGACAGACAGACAGACAGACAGACAGACAGACAGACAGACAGACAGACAGACAGACAGACACACACACACACACACACAATAGAAAAAAAATCTCTTTCATCAAATTACAGCAACAATTTGGTAGATGAACAATTGCTCTGTCCAAACCTTCCTGCCAACACACCTCTCTCCATGGATACCACACACAATACACAACAGACACTCGTCTCCCCCCCCCCAACTTAACTGCCATGTAGCTACTCAGCTCTAGGCTCAAACTGGTTCAAATTCTTATTTGCAGAGAAAAGGTTGAATGAAATGATCAAACGTTCTCCTCTGGTAAGAATATCAGGCAGTGCACGTCAGGACAACTCCAGCCTGCTCTCTTGCTGTGTGTTAAGAACAAACTGCTATTGTACCTGGAGCTCCACACACAGTGTTGATGGCAGTAGACTGAGAGGACAGCAGCTCATCCAGCAGCCGTTGAGCTGTGGGTAGGATCTGGAGACACAAAACTGAATGAATACCAAACGGTTTTCTCAGATATATGACATACACATCATAGAGATAGGATACTTATAAAGTTTATAATTTATAAAGTTAACAACTGGTTTAGAACATGGTTGTTACCTGCTGAGGCAGCTCACTGATGAGGTACTGGGCGAACTTTTGGAGCTGGTCCCTCTGCAGCCTGGACAACGACTCAGAGACTGGAGCCCTTAGACACACTGCCGATGCCTACACACACACACACACACACACACACACACACACTGAGTACCAACTACTATTTCATTTTCCCGATTAGATTCTTTCACGATACGTGGGCGGCGATTCGATTTGTTTTGCGATTTTCATTCATTGCGATGCTAGCAGTAGAGCCCTACCGATTAAGGATTTTTAAGGCCGATATCGATACAAATATTTGGTGATTTAAAAATCCGATATTCCGATATATCGGCCGGTATATATTTTTAAAAAAACCCAGAAACGCGTAACAAAAACATTAACAGATTTCCCTAACATTAATCATTTGTAGTTATTCATGAGTCCTCACTAAAATACTATAATGCATGTTTAACAATAAACTTGTTTGTTTTATTGTCACAACAGAACAAAGGAACATCAAAATATATTAAAGTTCTGATAAATAAAATGTATAAAAATACAAACTTAAGATATGAAACTTAAAGTCCTTTGAACAAAAACACAATAACAAGTAAAAAATCAAAGTGTGTCCAACAGGGACATTGTAGAGCGCCCACTGGTGGACAAACTATGCAACGGCAACACTCATAACATTTATTTTATTTTTTAAATATTTATTTATCAGCCATTATAAATGGTGATACCGATAGTTTGGAAAATGCCTAATATCGGCCGTAACATCGGCCCTCTGATATATCGGTCGGGCTCTAGCTAGCAGTATTGCAATTCGATAGTAGTGGGATTTTCTTTTCCTCCTTTAACAAAAACAAAAGTTGAATAATACATTTCTATAGGCAAAATATCATGAGACGTTTCTGGAAAAAAAAAAAAAAAATCTAAGAAGAATGCACATCACATCAGCCAGAAAGTCTGACATTTATTTCATTTGTAAAGAATTTAAAGCATTTTCTGCTTTTGCTCTGTTTTGCTGGAAACGGTAATGTAAATGGGTAAGATAAATGATGTAGGTGGTACCGTATAAACAGAAAATATTTAGGTGAATCATTGGTAAAAAGAAACAAATAGATAACGATAAAATATAGATTCTGGGGAAAAGATTTTTAAAATTGTATCAGGCAAGAGAGAAAGCGAGCGCAGTGGAGAAGAGAATTAAATAAAACTTATTTTCATACATACTAATGCTGGGGTTTCACAGGCAGCAGAAGTTGACTCTGAGTCGATCGAGCATATTCTATTTAAATTTTTGGTCGACATGACACTGTCATGAACATTATAAACATTATAAACAAGTCAAACGTTTATAACAAACTTTTCTTTTAGTAAGTGTCATTCGGTTTTGTCATGACAAGTTATGGTTATGGTTATGGTTCATGTGTCATGACTGTGTCATGACACTGTCATGTGTTCATGACAGTGGACCGGGAGCGTAAGTTTATTCCCTAATTTACCGACGTGCATCTGTGGAGGGAAAAGTCCGCTGTGCGTCAGTTGCAGAATAGGAATGATACATGCGTCGATGTACAAAGTCAATTGCGCTGGGTGCAAGATAGAGCCCGAAGACATGAAAGGGGAGAGAGAGGGGGGGGAATGACACGCAGCAAAGGGCCGCAGGTCAAACTCGATCCCGCGGCCCGCTGCGTCGAGGAGTAAACCTCTATATATGTGGACCTGATCTACCAACTGAGCTCACCCGGCCACAGTGTGATACAGTTTAATAGAATTTGTTTGTGTAGACACACAACTCACATTGTGGATCCTGAAGAGGCAGAGTGCTACCACATGAGCACACCATTTGGCCCCAGCGCCGCAGGTGCAGCTGCAGGAAGTGATGCGGCAGCGATCAAACATGACCGCCACATTGTAGGCCCCTTTCGACTGGCCGGACTGACTGGACACCACTGTGGCACTGAGATGGAAGCCTGGTAAAAGAGAGATGGTCACAGAAAGACAAACACAGATTTATAGAAGACAACAAGGATGGGTTAGACTTTGCACATTATTTAACTCACTTCATTTAATGTATTTTGTAAGTATTTCATTACTGAAAGGTGCTACTAATAAAGAAATGTGTAATGTACTAATGGCCGATTTATAGATACAATGAAAGTGAAGGGAGTGTCTTAAAATCACATGATTTACTCAAGCGGTACATGTCATCATTATAAGCCTAAGTCTAGTTGATTGGTATATGTCACACTGAGCAACCATACTGTAAACACTTAGAATTTAAAATAGGAATGAAACCTGGTTTAAACTACCACATGCATATATACACGTTAGGGAACGTGAAATTTGAGCTCAACACGTAATTCTCAGCTCTACATGCAACGGTGCACGTAACTTGGTGAAGAAAATATTGTATGCTGGCTGTGCGTGATCACAGAAGGCTTGTATCATGTGGACGCGCCGACAGTGGTGTTGTCATTACTTAGAATTCCTCATGGGGGCGGCATAAACTACGCACTATAGCTTTAAGGGAAAGTTTGGCGATTTTCTGTTCTGCTGTACATGCAGATGAAGGTCTGCATTTATCCGCCGGTAAAACTCCCGTTGGATGACGCGCTTCAGAAGGGTTGGAAATCGGCAACTTTCCCTCTTTAGCGTTTTGCTTAGCGCTGCACCATAGCAACCATAAACCACACTGGCTCTAGCTGTCTGCTGCTTCCAGTTTGGTGCTGGAGGGAGCGCAGCCATTGGTTGTTGACAATGTTCACATGATTTAACTTCATTACCAAGCCTTAAAACTTACGATAATATCAAAGATTTTGTCGGAACATCAAGATGGGCTCGGACTAGGGCTGCAACTAACGATTATTTTCATAGTCGAATAATCTGTTGATTTTTTTCTTGATTTATCGATTAGTTGTCTGGTCTATAAATATCAGAAAATGGTGAAAAATGTGGATCAGTGTGACGTCCTCAAATGTCTTGTTTTGTCCACTCAAAGATATTCAGTCTACTGTCACAGAGGAGAGAAAAAAACTAGAACATATTCACATTTAAGAGGCTGGGATCAGAGAATTTGGACTTTTGTCTTAAAAAATTACTCAAACCGACTAATCGATTATCAAAATAGCTGGCGATTAATTTAAGAGTTGACACTAATCGATTAAACGAGCACCCCGACTCTAGCAAGACTCTCATGATTTCATTCCAATATGGGAAATTTGTTTGCGACAGTAGAATCGCTAGAAAAATCGTTTGGGGTAAGTTCGGCATAACTGTGCTGTAAGAAGACAGATTTGAAATTGCGACCACTGGGTAAGGGTGACCTCTCTACCCACCGATCTGCAGGGGGTCTTTGACAGCTCTGATCCTGTAGAGCTGTTCTCCACGTTGGAATTCATCTGGACTCCCATTAGCCAGGCAGGAATATAACCTGCAGCAGGAGGAGGACAGAGAGACAGGAAGAGAAAAAGACAGAAGGGAGATGTGAATGGAAGATAAAGAGAACCAAATTAGTGAGTGAATCACAATACTAAGTACTGTATATCTACCCTGGTGAGTCCTGTTTGTCCATCTATCTATGTTCTACGCCATCCTGTCATCCTGTTCAGGGATGGTAGGGTGTTGGAGCCTAGCCCAGCTATGTTGGGTGAGAGGTAGGTGTACAACCAGGATAGGTCAGGAGTCTATCTGTGTTTATTTGTCAAAGTCAGGAAGAATTTCTGGATAGCCGTTTCTATCCAGAAAATGATGCCAAAATGTTAACAGAGATGTTGGGGAGCCTTGTTCTTCTTCCACTTGTTAGTTGAGGCTGTAAGGTGGTGTGTGGTGTCCTGTTCTGTCTAGGAAACCACTCAAAATGCAAGAAGCTTGCCAAGCGTCCTTCTGGACAGTCGTACTATCTAAAAAAGTCCTACCTCGAGATGCCACGTTTCTTCCTGAAAGACCATATTTCAACGCATTTCAAAGCTACAGTAGCTGTGGACCACCTTCTGTGGGGAAGTCTATAACTGAGTCAAACTGTCTAGGTTTGTCCGAATGCATGTGATAACACAAAATGTAAAATTAGGGTTGGGTTCTGAAAGCCGGTTCAAATTTCTATTTTGGTTCCTGTATGGCAAAAGACTTAGATTTGATAAGCAAAAAAAAAAAAAAAAAAACATACCAAAAACTTTTATCTGTCTGAACTCTTTCATTAGAAAAGAGCAATGTATAAACCATGTAGATAATGACAGCATGCTCCTCATGTTTAACTGGTGGTGTTTATATCAGTTGTCATCAGTTTGGCTGTTGTCAGGTTACAGTATGTGCTCTCTTGTCTTGACTGTAACAATCTAGCTCATCGCATTGTGTCAGAAGGAGTCATAATTCCTTAGTTTAAAGGATAACTACAGTTTTTATCAACCTCTATTTTCCTCAGTTTTTGTGTCTAAGTGACTGATGGGAACAACAATCTTTGACATTGGTCCAGTATTAAGCGAGATCTCTGCAGTCGGCAGCGGGCAAACAAGCTACAAAGTAAGTTAATAGAGCAATTGTCCAGCTTGTATTTACCTTCACATAAGTGCTCGTTTTGCCGCTGACAGACTCAGATTAATATTCTAAGTGTCTGACAACATTATGGAAAGGATTTCTACAGAGGTCGACCTTTCTGTTCACGAGTAAGATCCTTTTTTTACATCTGTGAAATTGCGTTCGGTATAGCCACCAGACTCCATATAAATAAACAGCAATTTTTGCATCATAAAATACACTTCATTCAAAGTCGACAGAAACTAAATAAAACTATGAAAAGCCGTTTTTGGGTCTTTCCAATTTCCCAACCGTCGCAATTCTACTTTTGTTAGAAATAAAGACATAGTTTACCGATTTACATGTGAAAATATGTTGGTTCTATAACGCTAAAAGTATTGCTTTTTTAAATGGAGTCTGGTGGATTTAGTGCTAGCGACCTCAGAGCTGTTTCTGGTTAAACAGAAAGGTCTTAAAGGGTTTTTAAAAAGTTCTATCACTGAAGGGATCCTTTTATAATGTTGTCAGACTCTTAGAATATTAATCTGAGCCTTTCAGTTGCAAAATAAACCACTTTTAGAGGACCAAACTGACGATGCACATTTGCCTCGTAGGGTTACATTGCAGCTGGTCTGTGGCTGCTGGTTACAGCGTTCACGCTTAACACTGGACCAATTTCAAAGATTGTGGTTCCTATATAAAAACGATAGTACTTCCACCCATAACATTACAATAACTAAAGCTCATCAATTTAGTTTTGAATCAGGAGGACCTCTAGTATTTAGAGTAAGTAGCTCATGAAGAATAACAGTAGGGTACAACAGTTTCATTGTGTCTTTAAATCAACCAGCATTCTGGCATAGAACCTATAGATAGAAATGTATTTCTTACAGAATAAAGCATGTTTCTGTCTTGAGGTCAGGCAAACCATTGTGTGATTGGCCATCATGTGATGAAGATAACTGTACTCTCACGCTGCTCATTTCACATTAAAACAACTTGATGCAGTTTAACACTGTGGCCTGCATTTCATTTCAGCACATAACTATCCTAGTCATCACTGTGTACTATATGAAAGAGTATAAATAAGTTTATCTAAAGAGCAGACATTGAAAGCAGCATTTCATCCACCTCCTAGCCTGACACGAGTCCCACAGACATTTCCCCACGTACACTTTCTGGACACCCTCTTATACATGTATCTTATCAATTATCTTTCACAGGATTGTTCGGGGGTCGCTGGTGTCAGCCTCAACAATTACATTACATGAGTCAACTGCAAGTGTAACAAACCCTTAAAAAGGTGCCCTGCCACATAAAACCGTTGTTCCTTGTATTTTTTTTTTTTAAATCTGTTAGGTCCATATGTGTTTGTTTTATGTGGTGAATGTGAAAATGAACTGCTACCTCCTCTGTCAGCTCTAGCCACTGAAAAGAAATGCGCGGAGAAATTACAATTACAAAAGCTGGTCAGTCTGACGTGGTGTTGCCTGAGCTCATTAATATTCATGAGCTCGCCCAGTAAGTAAAGGATGCTGATAGCCAGGCTCTCATTGGCTAGCTGTTAGCCAATCAGAGTCAGGCAGCTTAGCTCGTTCAATATTAATGAGAACTGGCACAAATCGAGCTGAGTCTTCCTGCAGGCTTTCTATACCACGCTGGAATGGCTTGAAAAAAGGTAACCAAGGCATTATTTCCACAAAATAATGTTACAGAGTTCATGGTAGAACTTCAGACATTACCACAAAGTAATAAAATGTGTGGCAGGGCACCTTTAATTAAAAACCCAGTAAAATGAATGCAGAGCGACTACAGCACAGTCTGCCTGCTGCTGAATTGAGACCAAACTTAATCATTTTATTTTTTCAAAATCTGACAGCTGATATATTACGATAAACAGGACATGTAACATTCATGGCCTTCGGCTGACAATACATTATTCATTTAGCTAAACTTTTCTAGGACCATGAACATAAACTTCTCTCATGGCGCACAGAGCTTTGTCAACAGAGGGAGTAAAGACATGTTTTTTGCAGAGTGCATGGCACCAAATACTGATTATTAGGTGCAGAATAGCTTGGGCTGATTAACATCACCATTATCATGATATTCAGTCAATATTCCAGTTGCCCAATTACCCAGACAGACTGTGACTTTCAGCACTTGGGAAAACCTTGTCAGATGTATGAATGGACTGGCTGGCAAAATGAAAATGCAGAGCTATTTGGCAGAGTAATAAACACATAACACGCAGGTGCAAGGCTATTGGAAAATGGCATTGTTGAAAAGAGGAACACATGCACACCGACCCCAAACCAAATGATGTCAGTGCGTGGACGTCAATCATACGACCGTACTGGAACGAGCGTCACAAAACGTTGAAAAGCATACTAAACATTGATTTACCCCTGTGGTTCTCCACATTATGTTTAGGAAATGCTGACTTCCATGCGAGACAGTCCGATGTGTATTTGTTTGGTATTTTGACATCCGCTGGTAAAAAAAAGCACTCACAAAGCGTTGGAGGCTTCCTGAAGCCCCCACTATACAGGAGTGGATAGCAATAGTAAATAACATCTATGATATGGAGAGGATAACCTTCTCTCTTCGTCTTCAGATAAATGGTTTCATTAAACTTTGGACTAAGTGGGTCAAATATGTAAAGTCCTTACAGCCAGAATTCATTGAGATATCGAATAAATGAGTAATGTTTTAATTTTTAAAAGGACCCTGAAAAAAATGACTGATGTTTGAAAACTTCCCTTTGTTTTTTTTCTGTCAATAATATGATTTTTAATAAGATTTTCTATTTAGAAGCTTATTTTAAAAGGGGTGGTAGAATGATTATATAGGCCATTTCACACTGTTCCTTGAGGTCTCTACGAATAGAGTATGTAACATTGGTTGGGCTGAAAATGACCCGGGTGCTGTTCTATGGGCCCTAATGTGAAAAAGCCCTACAACGAAAGAGAGGTTTTCTCCCTTATATGGTATGCTCATGAATATTTAGATCAGCTGCGCACTGATTGGTTGGTTGAACAACACATATGGGCTGAAATATGTGCCTCCAGAAACTGAATTTGAATCTTTTATATTTGAATTTGAATTGCTGAACTTGAATCATTGCATTTATAAAAAACTGAATCTGAATTGTATAATTTGAAATGGAATTTATTCGTTTGGAACTGAAGTCCAATAAAATTTGATCCTCACTGAAAATTCAACTCTCTATATATCTTCACATTCAGTTCTCAAAATTCAGATTCAGTTCTCAAAATTCAATTTCAAGTTACTGAGACAGACATCTGGGTAGTTGGAGGGTGAAGGAAGAGCAATCGAGCGCAGATCAATAGATAGAGTTCGGTGTATCTCTAGATGTCGCCTTGGCTACAACTGCTGTTCATTGGAACAAATGCATCAATAGAGTCCCCATCATTCAACTCTAATATCTGATCATTTGTCTCCTTCCTTAGAGCGTTTATTGAAATATTAAAGTTAGTTTTGTTTGTGATTTAAAATTGTAGCTTTATCATCATGTCCAGTAACAAACAAAACAAAGAGACTAATCAATGTGTTAATACAAAGAATATTTATTATAATCAGTTCACAGCTCTGAGTCCAAATGGAAACTTCACCCTTCTGAACTAAGAGTTTCTGCTTCAACTGAAATGTCCAGGCTCACTCCTGCGCTATTTATTCATGTATTTCTGTATACATTTATTTATTTATTTATTTATTTAACAAGACTTAAAGTCATGTTTCGTCGTGCACAGTCCGAGTCCTGCCAGACTCCCTTTAGGAAACCTGTGATTTAAACTTCAGCAGGCTGTGACAGCCTGCCCCGTTCTGTCCTGGTTCTGGTTGTCCCGGGATTCCCTTCCTTCCAGCGGGCCCAGCAGTACGGCCTGGGCCTCCAGCGGCGTGGTGTCGGTTTTGGCTCCCAGGAAGCGGGCAGCGAGCTCCAGATCCTGCAGCCACAGACTATGCTGCCCCGCTTAAGCTTCTCTCCGTCCGCCGGCAAACGCAGTGGAACTTCCTGCCGAAATCTACGTAGGCTACAGGTCATCCTGGACAACGTGGAAGATCCTCCCGATCCCCACTCTGTCTTTGGCCAGTCCCATCTGGATCAGTGGAGGCCGCAGCAGCGAGGCAAAGCTGTGTTCGCTGCCGCCGGCCACGGAACTCTCCGTCTCCCGCCGCCGCCGGAGCTCAGATTGCAGGTCGAAGGCGGCATATATATCATAAAACACATTCTCACCTGTGAAATGTTATCCCTGGCTGTTTTTTTTTCTTTAAATTTATTTAGTTCGAACATCCATAAGCAGCACAACAGTCTGGCATCATCCTGCGCCACTGAACTATATCGATCTGCGCTCGATTGCTCTTCCTTCATCCTCCAACTTCCCGGATGTCAGTCTCAGTAACTTGAAACTGAATTTTGAGAACTGAATGTGAAGATATATAGAGAGTTGAATTTTCAGTGAGGATCAAATTTTATTGGACTTCAGTTCCAAACAAATAAATTCGATTTCAAATTATACAATTCAGATTCAGTTGTTCAATGCAATGATTCAAATTAAACAATACAATTTCAAATTATGTGATTCAAATTCAGTTTTTCAATGCAATTATTCAAGTTTAGCAATTCAAAATTCATATATAAATGATTCAAATTCAGTTTCTGGTGGCACACATTTCAGCCCATACACACGCACGCACGCATGCACGCACAAGCTTTTATTTCCTGGTATTTACATTTAGGTGTGTTAAACAACTCAGGATATACCACCGTTTGTATAAGACCACAGCATTTTTAGGTGAGCAAAAGTATTGGAACAAATAATCTTAAAGTAAATGACATTTAATATTTGGTGGCATAACCCTTGCTTGCAATAACTGCCTCAAGTCTGCGACCCATCAACATCACCAAACTGTTGCATTCTTCATTTGTGATGCTATTCCAGGCTTTTACCGCAGCTTCTTTCAGTTCTTGTTTGTTTCGGGGGTTTCTCCCTTCAGTCTCCTCTTCCGGAGGTGAAATGCTCTATTGGGTTAAGGTCAGGTGATTGACTTGACCAGTCTTAAACCTTCCACTTTTTTCCCCTGATGAAGTCCTTTGTTTTGTTGGCAGTGAGCTTTGGGTCATTGTCCTGCTGCATGATAAACTTCCTCCCGATTAGTTTCAATGCATTTCTCGGTAAATTGGCAGACAAAATGTTTCTGTACACTTCTGAATTCATTCTGCTGCTACCATCATCAGTTACATCATCATTAAATATGAATGAGCCTGTTCCATAAGGAGCCATGCACGCCCACGCCATGACATTACCTCCACCATGCTTCACAGATGAGCTTGTGTGCTTCGGATCATAAGCAGTTCCTTTCTTTCTCCACACGTTGGCCTTTCCATCACTTTGGTAGAGAATACTCTTGGTCTCATCGGTCCATAAGATTGTGTTCCAGAACTTTTGCGGCTCATCTCTGTAATTCTTTGCCAATTCCAATCTGGCCATCCGATTATTACTGCTGATGAGTGGTTTGCATCTCGTGGTATGTTCTCTATATCTCTGCTCTCTGAGTCTTCTTCGAACAGTGGATTGTGAAACCTTCACTCCTGCACTGTGGAGGTCGTTGGTGATGTCACTTACTGATGTTTTTGGGGTTTTCTTCACAGCTCTCACAATATTTCTGTCATCAACTACTGTTGTTTTCCTTGGCCGACCTGTTCAACGTCTGTTGCTCTGTACACCAGTAGTTTCTTTCTTTTTCAGGACATTGTCCAATGTTTGTCCAATGGCTCTGGTCGATTTTCCTTCTTTTCTCAGCTTGAAAATATATCTACCTACCTATCTATCTATCTATCTATCTATCTATCTATCTATCTCCCATAGACAGCTCTCTGGTCTTCATGTTGGTTTATCCTCTTTAACAAGAAATGTAGTCTTTATAGGTTTAAACCAAGGATAAAAACATAGACTAGTCATGCAGAGCTATTTAATGTTTGAACAATCAACCTAAAAAGCAACACATGGGCAACAAGAAACATCTGTCAGTCACATGTTCCAATACTTTTGCTCACTTGAAAAATGGGTGGGTTCAAACAAACGGTGGTATGTCCTGAGTTGTTTAACACATCTAGATGTAAATACCAGGAAATAAAAGCTGACATTCTGAACCCAAATGTCTACCGTCACCGTTTCTGGGTTACTGGACTACCAAATGCCGCTGCCCTGACGGAGCTCCACGGCCGGCAGCCTGCGGCGCTCCATACCCAGCGCAAAGTCACCGTTTCTGGGTTAATTGGACTACCAACTGCCGCTGCCTGGGCTACCTTGAGCAGGCTACACGTGTGTTTTTCTATGTTTTTTTCCCGCTTGGCAAGCCGACCGGACGTGACATGGGGGCATGGCAGCATCAACATTTCCATTTCTTTATTCAAAATTCGAGATTGTGACTTAATTTCGACACCCTTAACTAGGACGCTACCAGTTCTCTTAATCCATGTATTCATTTCAATTTGTCATCCATTTTGGTTTTGGAAATCCAATTTTTGCTTTTGGTTTCATTTTGAAAAACTGATACACGGATTCAATAGGCACATCCCTAATAAGGAGTGAAAAGAAGTGCAGGTTATCAGCGTTCTCACCTGATGTCCTCCTCATTCTCGGGGAAGCTCCAGTAGGCGATGCGGAGCTGGAGCTGCTCTGGGACAGGGGGGTAGACCTTTTCCACCACCTCAAACGGGATGTGGAAGGCTACCTGCTTCGCTGACAACTCCACCAGTGGAATCACCTGACCATCTGAGGAAGACCACAGAAAAGAGGAAGATTAGCTCAGTCAGCCCAGTGGGAGACAGAAATAATTCAGGTAGTGTGCGCAATTGCGCATGTATGTTCCTTCACTCTAGAATCACATTTTGAAAGCTATGAGTCGAAGGGTACATGAATTATCATGATTTCATGCATGACTTCATTCATGAAAAAGCATGATTTCATTCATGTAGTACCTCATGAGCTATCAGTAATGTAGAAGAATTAATAGTATTTCATGCATGACTTAATGCAGGAACAATACGTTGCGTCAATTAAGGTATTTCAATCTTTCAATCGATTTCTGATTTATTAATGATGTTCATGTCTTCTTTAAACAACTGACCAGTCAGAGCGGTGTACATATTCTGAAGAATTGTAAATAAAAAAAAAAGATAGGTGTAACACATTTCTTGTTGCTTTGACACAAAATGCATACAGTTAACACAAATGCTAAAATGATTGAACTTCTTTTACACACAAGCTCAACCAAGACCAAAACAATGGATTTTTTAAGACCAATTTGCAAATGCTTAACATCATGTTCTAAACCTAACATACAGGCTAAAGTCAAAGTGAACAGCTGTTCATATTGTAAATTGAAACACAAATATATCCCCTGCATTTTATTCCATTGCTACTGAGAAACAGCTGATTGAAGCTATGCAAATAGATCAATCACAGCTGAGTCCCATCTAGGAAACACACTCAGGTGTTGAGGTTCTTTCAATCAAATGACCGTATGGTAGTACATAAAAGAGGACCTATTTTGGCTGATCTTGTGTGGAAAAGGAACAATATAAAGCAACACAAACAAAGTAAGTAAAATGCCTGCACGAGGGAGAGGAAGACGAGTGCTAGGCCAAGGGAGAGTAGTGGGACAAGGGCAAGGGAGAGGAATGCCTGGATGAGGTAGAGGTAGGTAGGTAGTCAGAATGTGTGGTGGTGCTCAGAGAAGGACCAGCGCTAGGGTAACTGATGAAATAATAGCTACTACCATAGACCATGTCATAAACCATGGGCTATCATACAGAGAGGCTGGTGAACGAGTACAGCCAAATCTCAGCCGGGACACAGTGGCAGCCATTGTCCAGACTTTTCGAGAAACCAACAGGTAGGATATTGTCTAGGGGCTCCTCCTACTGCAAAGGTTAAATAATTTTACCGTGTATTACAGTGACAGTATGCCTCCGGTCCTAACATGTAACTGTATTTTGTCTCTCTAAGGATTCAACGTCTACCTCCCTCAGGGGGCAGAGGAAAGCTCCTAAATGAAGAACAGGAACTTGCTATTGTCAACATGGTGATTGCTGACAATGAAATTAAAACTGAAGGACATTCAGTCCAGAGTTGTACAGGACAGCCTTGTCTTTGAGAACATTGCAGCAATCACCATAACATCCATTTCTCGGGCTCTGGCTAAACACAGAGTCAGAATGAAACAACTTTACAAAGTTCCTTTTGAAAGGAACGGTGAGCTCCGTTGCCAATACGTCCAGGTAAGGTTATGCAATACAGTCATTACTGTACTATACATAGTGTGTTTTGCAGTAAACTACTCTATAAACCTGAAGTACAGTAGGACATACAGTAGGTAAGCCTATACAGCAAAGCATTTACACACACCATGTCTGATTACATTCAGAGAGTCATGGAGTTGGAGACCAATCAAGTCCCACATGAAATGATCTACGTTGACGAGGCTGGCTTTAACTTGGCAAAAAGGCGTTAGCGCGGAAGAAACATAATTGGCAAAAGGGCCACAGTTACCGTGCCGGGCCAGAGAGGAGCCAACATCACCATGTGCGCTGCAATCTCCAACAACGGTCCTCTCCTGTATAAATGTGAGATTGGCCCCTACAACACCGACCGCCTTATCCTGTTTTTAGAAGACCTGTATGAAAGACTGGTGGCAGAGGCAGAAAGGGGACAGGTGGGAGACCACTTGCCAATATATGTGATCACATGGGACAATGTGGCATTCCATCGTTCCCGTGCAGTCACAGCCTGGTTTGACGCCCATCCGAGGATGATGTCCCTTTCCTCAACCCCATTGAGGAGTTTCTCAGCCTGGAGATGGAGGGTTTTTGACCATCATCCACAGGACCAAATGTCCCTCCTGGATGCAATGAATGCTGCATGCCAAGACATCACAGCTGAACACTGCCAGGGGTGGATAAGGCATGCCAAAAGATTCTTCCCAAGATGCCTTGCCATAGAAGATATCAGGTGTGATGTGGATGAGAATATGTGGCCAAATGCAGAAGACCGGGCAGATTAGAAGATGACTGGTTTTTTTTCTGTGGCATATTCTGTTTGAATATTTTGTATTGATGATATAATACTATTGTTTTTGTTCTGTTGCAAATAGAGCCTTTACTGCAATAATTCTGTTTCTGTCTTCTTTTATCATAAACCATACATTCTATAAAGCTACTCTGAGATGGGTCATTCATCTTTTGTATTGAATTTCTGCAGCAAATGAAACAAAATGCATGCATTTACTAAATGGCTTCAAACAAAACTGCAGTGCAAAGCATAATCTATGATCAATACAATATAGTGTCTATTGTGTAAGGAGCAGACCTGACACGCAGAATGCAGTTTCTGTAATTCCAACTGATATTAGTGTTTTTATGACATTGTTCTATGACTGACTAAATGCTCCTGTTGGAAAAGAACATGTGTTAGTGTTATGGAAGAATTATTTGATTTTGAGACATGTTTGCATTGTTTTGGTAGACTTAGTGTGTTGTGTTAGTGAATTATTTTATTTTGGAAATTAGTGTTGGAGTTTAGTTTACAATGTGTGATTTTCAGCATGAAATTAACTGTTTTGCCGGTTGTGTGTTTTAGGTGTGTTGGTGCGTTAAGAGTTTAGGAAAGTTGTCATAGCAATTGTAAAAAAACTGTATCATGATTAACTAAACATTGCTTCTTCATTACTTCATTATGTGTGTGGCCCTTCAAATAAAGTGCTGACCTGCTCCATCTTTAACATTAATAAATAGGATATGATTAATAGTGACATAACACTAAATGTATTAAGAATTAAAAAGGTATAGTGGAGGATTTTCCTGAATTTTAGAAAAGAACCGCCCTCTCCACTTTTTGAAAAAATGCACATGCACAACACCCTACCTGCTCCCGAGAGGGAACGGCTATTAAATGTGTGCACGAGAGAGCATGCACGAGCCTAGTTCTCCTCGTGCACGCTCTGTTTACATGTTTCCAAAAGAAGATTTGCACTTTTTCCACTATGTCAGACTCGCCACCGGTCAGTGGAAATCTATTTACAACAAGCCTCTCTATAGCTAACTTTAGCATGCTACAGGCCAACAAACAAGCTATCGTCTAGCATCCAAGTTTTTTTTTTTTTTATTGCTGGTGCGTTTAGAGCTTTCAAGAAGAGAGTATTGTGGGATCTGATATTGACTACGAGCCCGTGCCCTGTTCATCCCGACCAAGATCCAGGAGGAGGAGTACGCCTAGAGGCCGAGGGAGACGAGGTCAGGGGGCGGGGGCACAAGAGCCAGCACCAGCCGAGATAGGCCACATGATACAAGCCTTCTGTGATCGCGCACAGCCCCCACCCCTCCTAGGTAGCCAAGGAGGGCCAGTGTTGTTTATGGTTGCTATGGCTAAACGCTAAAGAGGGAAAGTTGCCAATTTCCAACCCTTGAAACGCGTCATCCAACGGGAGTTTTACCAGCGGTTAAACAAGGACCTCAGGGTACTTCTGCCATTCATCTGCCTGTACGGCAGAACAGAAAATGTGCAAAATTTCACTTAAAGTTAGAGTTAACTAGGACACTCATGCAATTCAATCGCAATTAAACATTTTAATCGATTAACAGCCCTAAAGAGTGTGTGTGTGTGTGTGTGTGTGTGTGTGTGTGTGTGTGTGTGTGTGTGTGTGTGTGTGTGTGTGTGTGTGTGTGTGTGTGTGTGTGTGTGTGTGTGTGTGCTTGTCTACTGAAGAATGGGCAGCATAATCACAATGACAGGAGTCTTATTGAGAGCACAGTGGTCTGCCACTGAGAGAAGTAATGGGTCTCAGATTACAGACCTCATTTCCAAGCCACTTCTTGCGCTGCCATTTACCTAATATGGAGGAAAACACTCCGTTCATATAATGCCATCCTTGGTGTAAAGGCTCAGGGTCTCTTGGTTACAGGGTATGGGAAATCCATCAAGACAAGCAGACTAGCATCACTCATTGTGTGTGCTTTTCTTCCCACATAAGTTTAAAACCAGGTGCTAGCTTCAAGTGCATTAGGTGAAAAACTAATTTTTGTCAGTTACCTTATGACTGAAATGGCTAGCTTAAATTGGGGCTGGGACGATATGCTTTTGTCCCGATTTGATTCTTTCCCGATACATGGGCGCTGATACGATTTGTACTGCGATTTTCATTTATTGCATTTATTCTAGAAGTACTGCAATTGGATAGTACTGAGTATTAGGATTTGCTTTTCCTTCTTTATTGAATACAACAGTTGAGTAATACACTTCTAGAGACAATATATCATAAGACATTTCTAAACTAATAATGCGCATTACATGTCTGTCAGTCTGACATTTATTTCATTTGTAAAGATGTACAATAACACGTATTTTCTGCGTTTTCTGCTTTCACTCTGTTTCGCTGGAAACTGATATGATGTAGTCGCCATCAGCGGTACCATATAAACAAAATATATTTAGGTGAATCATTAGTAAAAAAATGAATAAAATAAAAACTATCAATTCTGGAGGAAAAAAAATCTATTTAAAAAATAAAAAAAATAAAAATCACGATACATACAATTTTCAATTTGTTTTCCCACCCCTAGCTTAAATGATGCCTTTAATGTTATAAACTTAGCAAATTAATTTGTTACAGAATATAAATGTAGCTAAAGCAGTAATTTGCACTGTAACAATACTGAAGCATTTGCTGCAAAATAATCTATCCTGTGTGAACTCTGTGTTATGTCTCTTTGTAGCTTTACTTATTTAAAGCTAATGTACTTGCACTTACTACTTGTTGTCTGGAGTTTGTACCTTCACAGTTGAAAGCACTTAATTGTAAGTCGCTTTGGATAAAAGCGCCAGCTAAATGACATGTAATGTAACTCAAAACTCATTCAGTCGACGTGTGAGCGTATCCAAACCAATCTTGTCCTCCTACCTTCCTTTCATTACAGTCCTAGGACTGCTCTCAAGCTCTGAATTTATGTAGAAACTAATTCAGGCACCATCCTGAGTTCTAATCCTACTGAATTCAAGTCTTGATTTTGACATGATTGCCTATGCATAACTACTACAGAGAGTGGAAAACTGGGTTCGGACTCTCAGACATAGTCCTACAGTGGATCAAGTCCTATCTGTAGGACAGAAGCTATTGGGCCCTATTTTGCACCCGGCGCCGCGCGGTGCAAAGCCTGACGCAAGTGTCTTTGCTATTTTAAGACCGTCCAGCGCCCGCGTCGTTTGAATAGCAAATGCTCCTGCGCCCATCTTTGCGCCCATGTGCGTGCTGGTCTTACAGGGAGGTGTGTTCAGTTGCATTCTGGGCGTGCTGGTCTTACAGGGAGGTGTGTTCAGGGGAATTCTTGGCGTATTGCTATCTTGAGGCAGCGGGAAGGGATCGTGCCATTGACCAACAAAGACCTGGTCTAAAGTCAATAACGCAGCATTTCATTGTTATTTTAACAGAGCATTAGTAAAATGTGACTACATTTTAGAGTGGCCTTTTATTGTGGTCAGCCTAAGGCACACCTGTGCAATAATCATGCTGTCTAATCAGCATCTTGATATGCCACCTGTGAGGTGGATGGATTATCTCGGCAAAGAAGTGTTCACTAACACAGATTTAGACAGATTTGTGAACAATATTTGAGAGAAATAAGGCTTTTGTGTAGTGTACATAGAAAGTCATAGATATTTGAGTTCAGCTCATGAAAAATGGGGGCAAAAACAAGTGTTGCATTTATAATTTTGTTCAGTGTATTAAAAACACAAAGAGTGTGTGTGTGTGTGTGTGTGTGTATATGTGTGTGTGTGTGTGTGTGTGTGTGTGTGTGTGTGTGTGTGTGTGTGTGTGTGTGTGTGTGTGTGTGTGTGTGTGTGTGTGTGTGTGTGTGTGTGTGTGTGTGTGTGACGTCCATAGACGGTATATAAAATGGACCGACAGATCCCGTTGCTCTGGACGGAGACGAGTGAAGTCTATTAGAAGCACTTTTCAGTTAGGCTCGAGTGTTACTGCGCAGCTGCAAACTGAGCTTGCCGACGTAGATGTGAACGTTGTAAGTCTTCTGGTAGCTGTGCCAAGAGAATCTCAATCATTTCCAATCTTGCAGAGACGGAGAGCGTAGGTATATGGTAGGAGATAACATAGGTATAGGCTAATTATTGCTAACTAAAATGATAGTTAACATTAGTAATTAAACTCAACAGCTAATGTACATCGAAACTGCCTGTGAGCTTCTCCTGTACTATACGGTAATTCCTGTACTATGCGACAGTGAGTCGCTTGGTTATGACACAATCGTTAGCCTATTTTTACAAAAACTTCTGCTACGGAGCCATACATACATACAGATACAAGGTAATGGAGCCTTTTATACATTGTCGTGTTTCTTTAGAAATAAACAATGGACAAATGGAGTCTTTAAACGCTTCAGATGTAAAGTTATTCCAAAATGAATCGCAGTCAATGGAATGCTAACGGCGGGTGAGAGTCTGGTAGCATTAAAATGGCGCCATAGGAGGCTTCACTCTGTGGAGAGAAGCCCGTCCCCTTGGTTACATCAGGGCAATAGCTACATACGGTGGTCATAGCTACCCGCTAACACTAACAGGCGCCCAGCAAACTCTTATGGACTTACTACAACAACAACAACAACAACAACACTGGGCCGGCCTGAAACTTCAGGGGAAACTTGCATGTCTTCCCTCTGCTGATAACTCACTGCTCAAGAATACTGCACTCAGTGAGGACACTGCCATATTCACAGGCGCGGCGCAGAGCAGAGATATGTGGGCGTCTAGTCTATTTTCTCCGCAAGCGAATCTGACAAGAGAAGGCACTGATAATCTATTATAATTATATAAAGGATATATTATATTATATAATGATCTGATTCTGCTGGGCCACTCGGAGGTTGATTCTAAGCCAGATGTGGCACGCAGTTCCCAATTGATTAGGCGTTGATCAGTTATGGCGTATCTTTTTTACGGCAGTGGTTATCCAGGAGACTCCTGCGGGCAGCCAGGTGAGCCGGTGAGCTCGGTCTGAAAGGCAGTCCTAAGAGGCAAAAGGATTTAACTGCACTGTAAACCCGAATAAGCAAGCAGTACAGTACATTTTCAAAAAAATGCCACAATGTTTTTGAGTTTATAAACTCAAACGTCTGAGGTTGTTAGCTCAAATATTTGGAGTAACGTAGACTTGCATTTCTTGATTACCGTTAAATTAAAGTACTAAGTGGCCGGGTTGGGTCAGTGGGTAGAGCAGGTGCACATATACTGAGAAGGGTATGCCTCGACGCAGAGGTCCAGGGTTTGAATCCGACCTGTGATGATTTCCTGCATGTCTTCCCCCTTTCTCTCCCCCCTTTCTCACCTAGCTGTCCTGTGAAAAATTAAAAGGTGGAAAAGCCCCCAAAAAATCTTTATTAAAAAAAAAGTAATTAAGCCAACTCAAATATTATCAGTATATGCAACTCGAAAATATAAAATTAACATTTAATGTTCACTAAACTTCATATTAAATAAAAACATTAGTTTACTAAACCCAAAAGATAGTAGGCTATATGCTACTGGCACTCAACAGTTTTAAGTAGAACTTCTTAACAAATTTTAAGTTACAGTACTTATTCCAATTAAATTAATTTGAGCATTTGGGTTTACAGTGTGTAGCTACCGTTGCGCTCACTTGATGTACTCGTCAAGAGTTTGAGGAGGACAAACTTTACAGAGCTGGAAGCTCAACTACTGGCTTGTCTTTCACCATAACACACTACTAAACAATATTTGTGTGTGAATGTGTCTATTCTTGTTTTTATCTTTGACTTTCTGCTGATACTATGAACTTATCAGAAGGTCTGTTGCCTTGTGTTGTTAAATTACACAATTCATACCAATAAAACTATATACATGTTCCAGTCATTTTAGACAGTCGTGTTTTTGGTGCTTTTATCTTAGAGCTACAGTATGTTTGTTTGTGCTGATAAGGTTTCAGCCTCAACAGATTCAGTGCTTCAGCCCTGTATTGCTGAGGCAGTCACAATGTAAGTAATTCATGAAATAAATGACAGAAACCATAGTAACCTTCATGTAAAATAATTTTTTTATATTATACTAAGCAACTAGTTTTCAATTTACCACTCACTATTACTACTTCGGCTGTCACTAATAATGTCAATACTGCTGTATTACTACTTATTTTTCTATTAACTACTCTTTTCACACATGCAATGATTTCCTTTTGTGTAACAAGTCAAGGATGAAAAGTAAACCACTAAATGTTTAGGATTACATGTATGTCATTATTTGTGGTCTTTTGAATTTGGGGGTAGTATTGTAAAACTGCAGCCTGACTGATCTCCATCACCTTAATATAATTCCTGCAAAATCCTCCATTTGAAAAAGGAAGCCGAGTGTGCTATCTACATTTGAATGGTTTTTGTACATTACAGTAGGAGCAACTGGGACCGTCTGACTGTCGAACAGTAAAGAGCTAAACCCTGAAGAGAGAGGGTTGGCTGGTTGGCTGGGTAGTAACAGAATCCATGTTGCTAGCCTATGATTGGCTGTTGCAGCTTAATGACAGCAAGCTGTCCACCAATCAGCTGCAAGCACAGGGGGAAGCCACTACGACAGCTGTTCCCGTAGCTGAGCACTCATTCACTCTTTTCACTGGGTCACTAGTTGCCTCGCTGCCTTCCTCGTTTCCTCCCTGCTCCCCAGTTCTGCTAACTGTACCCTGCTTTCTTTGTTTCCCCTCTCTCACCGATAAAGGTTTCCTCCACCATTTCAAACACACACTCAGGCTGCACACGCTCAGGCTGCTCTTAATAGTCCAAATATATGTTTATTTGATGTGATACAGATCACTCCTTTTTTGTGTGCTGCAAGTCCATTTTTCATTTCCAGTTTTGTGACATCAAAGGCAATCAGGTGATAACAAAGCTGCAAAGTCAAGTAGGCAGAAAGAAAACACGGGCCATGGGTCCGTTTACCATTATGTGTAATACCCGGGTGGAGACTAGACAGGCTGATCGTGATAGAAGAGCAAGTTATCTTTATTATGCTAGATGCAACAAAACTGCTAATTCTAAACGAGCCTTGTTTTTCATCCATCACCGTGACAGCAAGTGGACTTTTAAGCTGAAATAAGTGGATTAGCATGCTGATTCAATAAGCAAGAGAGGAATAACAGAAAACCTGGTTTTATCGAATAACGTTGGTACCACAGAGGACCGAGTCATAATTCAATTGGTGCCAAATTCCGGTCCCTTACCACGCCCACCCATGCTCATAGGTTGGTGAAGACACACAAATCCGATCTGATCACTTGCAAACAAAGCCCAGTTCAGACCAAAGATTTGCGACGAGACAAGTTGAAACTTGCAACGAGTCAGTCTGCAGCGTTCTGAAAGCTGCTAGTTCACACCAATGAGACGAGACGGTGTATCATCTCCATAACAACGCCTCTTTGTACTTCTGTTATAACTTCAGACTTTCCAAGCTTTTTGTAGCTAAATTTGTTTTGTCTAAATATGAATGTGGATAACGTTAGTGATAGTGAGATGCTTGCTACAGTTGCATTTCTGGTTATGAAACGGCAAAAAGACGTTTTATTTCTCCGATTCACTGCCTTGTTCTGGCACAGCTGGGCACTCCCTCTCTTCAGTCTTGCTCCACCATATAACGTTACCGTGCTTTCGGGTGGTCGTTGAGGCTCCGTCTAAAACTTTTGACCAGCTGTTTGTAACACAAAATAAAATGGATTATGGATCATTTTATAGCCGACTTTACCAGCTGACTTCTCTATTGGCTGTTGAAACGGGTGACGTCTCTTACGCTCTAAAACCAGCCTCTGTGACTTGACCAGCTGAGTCGCGGCGACACCGTCAGCTGGTTTGAGTCGAGCTGAGACGGACTAGTTCAAACTGCTGCAACTTTTCCCCGAGACGTTCGAAAACGGTTTTGTCTCAATTTCAATTACATTTTATTTATAGTATCAAATCATAACAGGAGTTATCTCAAGACACTTTACCGATAGAGTAGATCTAGACCACACTCTATAATTTACACACAAAAAAAACAAATCCTCCCCAAGAGCAAGCATTCAGTGCAACAGTCATTTTTATAAGACGTTTCTTTAGTGTGGTATGACATTTTTTTATTTGGCTATACCGCCCAGCCTTTGACACTAAAAGTTGCAGGAAAGCGAGTTGCAGGTATGAGTAAAATATGACCCTACGTACTTTGTTAAGTTGTGCTTGCATGCAGTTGTACGTACAGCTTTAGTTTCAGTCGTGGAAGTTCTCAGTCAATCATTAATATGCCGTGCATTTCACCTGATAAAACCCCACAGCGTATACCTGCCCATACCATACTTGTTACCGTTCCCCCTCCCCCACGTTAGTTCAGCTGCTCAGCAGATGGCCAACTGCTCTGCACACACCTGTCCCTGTTCTTTTGTTGCGCTCCCTTTCCTTTATAAGAATTAAAAACATTGCATTTGGTAGGACTGTTCTCCCCTCCTCTTTTGTTCGTCTCTACTGTTGAGAAGGTAAATCTTCGTATGCTGAACAGATTGTAAAGCCCCTTGAGGCAAATTGGGGATTTGTGATGTTGGGCTAGTTAACTAACATTGACTTGACAGATTCGTCAGTTGGCCTATACAAACTGTCGATGGCGAAAAACCTTCAACCTTCAGGGCTGTGACGATAACCGCATCATCACCGCCATCAGCACATTTTTCTTTTCTTTTAAACTTTTTGCTGGTGAAGGGGAGAACAGATGTCGTGTGATATGAAATATAATGAGAGCAATAATCATTGTCTTCTATCCCATATTCAAGAGATTATGGAGGAAAAAAAACGTAAGTTGCTCGTCACTTCAACTTTGCACAAGAGCATGGACAGTCCATTATATAGGATTGTTTCATTTTTCACTTTTAACTCACTTTACATCATCTCTGCCATCTCTTTTTCCTCTCGCTTTTCCTCACAGCGGCACTTATACGCTACTCTCCGTTACCGCTCGCTCTCCTTGCGCGACCACACGGTCACTGACGTCACTCACTTAAGGCACCCTGCCATTCTCGGTCTGACTTATGCTACTTTGTGCAATGGTGCAAACTCAACCACCTACAACTCAACACTTCTAAGACCAAGGAGATGGTGGTGGATTTCCGTAGGTCTAAGCCCGCTCTGCTGCCAGTCTCCATTGAGGGGGTCAATGTGGAGGTGGTCAACACTTACAAGTATCTGGGGATACACCTGGACAATAAACCAGACTGGTCAGCCAACAACAAAGGGCAGAGCCGGCTGTACTTCCTGAGGAGGCTGCGGCCCTTTAATGTCTGCAGCAAGCTCCTCTGGATGTTTTACCAGTTTGTTGTTGCCAGCGTCCTCTTCCATGCCGTGGTGTGCTGGGGAGGAAGCACTAAGAAGAGGGCGACTGGACAGGCTTGTAAGGAAAGCTGGCTCTGTCATGGGCGCTGAACTGGAGTGCATCGCTTCAATATCAGATAAAAAGGACCGTGAACAAACTGCTCAACATTTTGGACAATGACTGTCATCCACTCCACAGCACTATCACAAAGCAGAAGAGCATGATCAGCTCAAGACTACGCACACTGCCATACACAACTGACAGACTGAGGAAGTCATTTGTCCCCAGGGCCATACAACTCTACAATGCTTCACTAAAGGGAAGAGGAGAGATAGACATCTCTGCATAGTATTTCTGCCTCTCCTCCCTCTCCACCACTTCCACTACCTCTTATAACAACAGTTATGTACTGACTGTCCCGTTTACTGCTTACTGGCTATATTACCCCATATGCACAACCCCTCCCCCCCTCCTTCCCCCAGCATGGTCTGAGGTCTATCTTAATACTTGAACAATGGCTGTAACCCTATTACAAACCTCTGACATTGGCTGTTGATTTGTGTCTATCCTACTGTCTACTTTATTCCCTTATAATTTAAACGTTATCCTTGCACTGCTATATTTTTTATATTACTATGACTACATTATTCTCTTATATTGTCCATATTTAATGCTGGTCTCTAGACTTTATCCTTGCACTAGTGGACTTATTTGCATTACCACCATGACACTGCCCTGTCACTGCAAGCGTCTCATGCTTATACATCCCTTAGTAGGGGTGTACGATTCAGAAAATGTCACGATTCGATTCCGATTTTTAAGCTCACAATTCGATTCAATATCGATTTTCGATTCAAAAGCGATTCTCGATTTCAAAAAAATTATTCACAGTATGTAAATGTAGTTAATTTTCCCGTGTGTGTGTGTGTGTGTAATATATATATATATATATATATATATATATATATATATATATATATATATATATATATATATATATATATATATATATATATATTTATATATACCAGAAAATACTAAGGGATATATACTATAGTCAGTCAGTCAGCAGATAAAAACTATACCGTCACAGCCCCAGGCTTTACTCTGATAAAGCCACTGTACACTACCTGCCCAGCACCAAACAGACACAGTTAGAGACTAGCTGGTGAACATAGTGGAACATTAAGCCGACAGACAATTCAAGATCAAACCAGAGCTAAAAAGAGAGTAAATATTACATATTGTGGACATTTATCATGTGGACACAAACCTCACAACTTGAAGTATCTGGATACACTATCTGGATAATGACTCTGGTTCCATGTCTTTACTTTTACAACTGGTATTGATAAGTGTTCCAATTATCTCAATTCTGCCCAAATTGTGAAACTTTTTAACATACATACTCGTTAAATAAATGCCAGCAAAACTATCGACATTTTACAGAGCAATACATCCTTAATTTAAAAAAACAAACTTTTGAACCACTTGGGTTCAATATACTGTAAAGCCAACAAAAGCTGTATCAACATATTATTTTCTTGCCATATATCTTTAAAGGCAGTTGGCCAGGCCAGAGAACCAGAGAAACCCACTAATGCAAATGTGTAATAGCAAGCAAGAGAACTTTTTATGGCCTATGCCTGGAGTGACTAGGCTGGCATATTTTACCATTTCTTCTGCCATTTAGTCCTTTGTGCCATGTCTTGTTACATGATGCCGTGTCTGGCATCATTTCATACGCATTTCTTATTTGGTACCTTCATAAAACTTTGGGATCTTCACTCAAATATAAAATCAACTTCTGTGGGTCTGACCAATGTTTGGCTGCACAGTACACGTTTGCAGAGTTTGAAATACCACGTGCAAAAAGCACAGTAGTGCATAGAACATTTGAGCTGTGTACGTAATTCTCAGCTCTTTATGCACCAGTGCACTTAACTTAGTATGGGAAATATATGCAGGGCTGCCAACTCTCACACATTGAGCATGAGACTAACGAAAGTGACACTTTTCACATGCTCTCCAACCACATCAATTTTCTCACGTAATGAAAAACAAATGTATGGCTGACACACACAATGAGTAGCAACTACTATTTCATTTTCCCGATTTGATTCTTTCGCAATATGTGGGTGCCGATTCGATTTGTTTTGCGATTTTCATTTGTTGCGATGCTAGCAGTATTGGGATTAAATAGAACACACACACACACACACACTCTGCTTTTCCTCAAAAGAGATTAGCTACTCTTACAACATAGGGTTAGTAAAAGTGTTGGGCAAGTTACTTTTAAAGGGATATGCCACCGTTTGTTGAAATAGGGCTTATCACGGTCTCTCCTAGCTGTAGATAGGTGGGCTAACACATTTTTTGTGCATTCATTGTTTTAGTCCGGTGCAACACCGGCAGCGCCGCCGCTATTTAGCTTAGCGTAGTGAATGAAATACTATGTTGCCGGTTAGCATGTTGTTAGTAAAAGTGAGCCAACAAAAGACAAAAAAACAACCTAATTACTTGCACTGAAACAAAAAATGCGTTGGCCCACCTATCTACAGCTAGGGGAGACCGTGATAAGCCCTATTTCAACAAACGGTGGCGTATCCCTTTCAGCAAGAATGAAAATATGAAATTTGTGTTGTCACTGCGCTGCATTTTTATAAACTATGATAGTCATGGGTCACATCTCTCACCCACGTCCAGGCGCCGTCTTATTCACTCCTACTCATAGAACTGAAGTTAAAGTTACATCCATTAACTACTGATCTTCAGTGTTTATCGCTGTGGCAGTCGCCACAACAGAACTTTACCAACAAAAACACTGGCACAAATACAGGTTTTCCGCTCTTGCTTAACAAAATATACAGCTGTGCAAATAAACAACTAAAACGGTAGCCAAATGTGGTGCTGTGTCTCCCTCCATTGTGCATGGGAGCTAGTCTGGATAATAGAAGTATAACTCCTCATTTCCACCGACTGCAGAATGTCTGCGGAACGGCTCCGCCGCGTCTCGGTTCCGTGCTCCGCCGTCCGTCAATACCCATGAGGTCCGGTTTGTTGCGTAACGGCTGCGGTCATGACTGACAGCTGAAGTCACGAGGACCCATGAGATCTCGCAAATTCACGTAGAATAGAACCACAAAACCAAAAACAGTTTGTTTGTATCCAGAAGAGTAGGTGTAGTGCAGGGAAATATGATCCGCCGTAAGCACGATGTATTTTATTTTGTTTCTGTGCTCGACTTCCTGTCCCGCACTGCCTGCCCTGTGCTGAATTGCTGCGGAGCTCTCCGGCATCCGGCTAAAATAGAAGCTCTGCGTATCTGCGAACGCAGCCGTTCTGCAGTCAGTGGAAATACACACATTGACTTTAATGGAAACCTATTGACTCCACCGCAGTTCTGCAGCCATTCCGCGATCGGTGGAAATTGGGGGTAAAGCCTGACATGCTTTGCCCCTCACCTTACGCTCTCTTTGTGTCGTCGTTCTCAAAATCCCTTTGCTCTGGGAAACAGCAACAAACTTCTAGCTACTTAGCCACATGCTGAAGTTTTGGGGGGGAAATTGGAACGTGCAACAACACATCTGCTTCAATGAATGATTGTAAAGATTTACAAAGAATACGTTTACAGCAGTCACTCTCTAACTGGGACGTTTTGGTACCGATTGGTAGGAGTCCTGTGGACAAAGCACACACGGCGAGCAAATGATGTTTAACCATGTATCCAGCTAATTTAAATAGCTCACGTTACTGTGTCTTCACAGTGCTGTGGAGATAGGTCTGGCAATCCGAGACCACGTGAGAGCCTGAGAGCAAGCGGGGGCAGGGTTGCCCCGAGAGTGAGAGAGGAGAGATGCAAACACAGGCACAGCTTTCAACAATCCGATCAATCCAATACACAGAGCGGTCAAAACGGGTCAAAGACTACGTTCAAATGTTCCTTCTAAAAACACACAGGTTCAAACTATTGGAATAACTATTTTTGCACATTAAATCCATAAGACGTACCCTGGAAATCCAGAGTTCTCGCGAGAGCACAATTTGAATTTGCTCAGCGAGTCACTCTGGCATCGAGTAATGATGCTCATTAACTATGCCCTTGTAGCCGAGCTGCACCAATCACATCGGTGTATCTGATATAGGCGGGCCAGAGGCGAGCTAAACAGATGACGATAGTTTGATCTACCAGTTAGCTCCGCTGGTAGCTAAGTGTATGGGACTCTGGATACGTCACCCTGTGTATTGTTGATTGGTCGTAGTGTTATCCAATTGCATGCAGTGAGATTTTCAAATGCATGCTTGGTGCCGCCCCTCGAGTTGGGTGAGTTTTCATTACTCATTGCCTTAATCTTTCAGATTTGGGTCTGGATTTGCTCACCCTCACCTTCCTTTGTGTTGGCATTCTAAACTCCAGTCGAGAAACATCTCCGTGCCAGAACCAACAATGAAATTATATTTATCTGAATTCTCATCACAGACTCGACAGCCATTTTAATTCCAGAGCTCCCCTCCCTACGTGCACATGTTCCACCAAAACAAGTTCCTTCCCGAGGCTATTTTGCAGAGGCACCGTGGCTCCGTCCAGCGCTTAGCGCCGCCCAAGACCATTGTGATTGGTTTAAAGAAATGCCAATAAACCAGAACACGCTTTTTCTCCCATCCCGGAATGTGTTCCACATTCCCAGGATCCTTCCATAATACTACACACCATTTAATCATTCAAATACACAGCACAAGTGCTCTTCCAAATTACTTTGAGATTGTGACTGGAGTAGTAGTTTGTGGATTAATTTGTGAAAAACTGCCACTATGCTTTTGCTTAAGTCCAAAAAAGCTCAGTGACTAATCTCTCAGTCCTGCTTTGAAACACGGATATCAGCAACAGCCAGTGTTTGGAATAATACAACACTAACCAGAAGTTTCTCCATTGTATTACTCCACTTGATCTGTATGTTACAACAAGACGATATAATATAAAGGTTTGCCAATAACAGGTAATACTGACCATGACCTTTAACCCTGTTGTAATTAAATTCAGTAAAGCCTTTCACATGGAATATTTCAAAGTATTTAAAATGAATGGAAGTGTGTGTGTGTGTGTGTGTGTGTCTGTGTGTGTGTGTGTGTGTGTGTGTGTGTGTGTGTGTGTGTGTGTGTGTGTGTGTGTGTGTGTGTGTACAAATAAATCCTTGTCCGACCTTTAATCTTGACAGTAGGGGAGTTGGGTCCAGCGGACTGCTTCCTCCATCCTCTCCAGTTCTGACAGAGGCTCTCGGCCTCTGAGATGAAGGAGCACAGAGAGTCTTCCTCGAACCGGTCCGAGTCTTCGAAGGAGAACCTCTCCCCATCCTCCCACTCGGCGAACATCAGTTCCATTACATCCACTTTTTAACTGCTTCGGAGTCCAGAGGACTGCGACTTGAGGCCACGGCCTTTCTTCAATCCAAAAAAGCAAGGGGAATCCCGGCGGACAGTGTCCAACACTCGGGGAGAATCTAAGAGTCTCAAGACTGGGGGAGGGGAGGCCACTAGCAACCAAAACACAGCTGAGAGGCTTACCGCTGGGCCCTCGAACACAGCTACATAATACAAACTGACAATGCAGTGGTCTACTTTAAATAGTCCGTAGGAGTATATACACAACACAACTACAATTAAAAAGTATATTTACGTAACTTTTCCTATGTTTAGAGGTGGTTTCTTATTTATTCAAATCAAACTACTAGTCATTTCGATCGATTTAACAATTCCCCTCATGCTGCCTGGCTGAGTTGTGGCTCCCTTTACAGCCTATTACTTTGAACAGCAGGCCCTGTCGTCTATTTGAGTGTAGCGTAGCTACTATTAACGCCTGCTGCCGCTGAGAGGACAAACAAGCCAAACTCACCAGCCAAGAATTGTTGAAGTTACTGTCAAACAGACCGAAGAGTATGGAGTGAAAAACTGAAAATGTCCACCAACTAACGTTATGCATACACCGTTGCAACAACACTGGCTAGGGATATGATTAAATCTTTAAGAAGTCAACTGTTTTAAGAAGTTTGTTGTTTTCCTTCATCCCGGCGTCCTACTCTTTTCAGCCAATCAACTGGACTACACTGGATATCTAGCTAGCTAGCTAGATTATCTAATGTAGCATTAACAGTTAAATTACACCAATCCTGAAAGTGTTTCATCTCTTTCACAGAAATATATTTTAAACGAGTCAGTGTCAAAAACACACGTAGCTTTAGTATTGCCAAATGTCTTCTTTGTTCTACATTTAGTGTGCTAGTTTAATGTTCTTATGCTGGGCTGCTAATGCAAATCATTTAGCCGACGTTAGCTGAACGGCTAATTATGATAATAACTGCATACTGTGATACTACAAACGGCTGTCATCCGCTGCCGAAGACTATATTGAGGTTAGATTTATTTTTAAACCGACGACAGGTTTCTTCAGGTCGGTTTACCTTCGCTCTGCTTCGATACAACTACCTTATATTAGCTAAGCTATATGTATTAGCTAGCACTAGAAAGCTAACATCCAATCGGCTAACTTCAGCTTGCTTGAATAGCTGTTTGTTTACATTTACTGGTGATGCTATACAACTTTCGCACTGTAAGGACTACATGCTTATTTATATCACAAATCTTCTGGACTTTTGCATTTTATTAGGTCACATATGGTTCTTATTTCGATATTAATCCCCGCTCCTAGCTCAATGTTTTCCTTTCTTTGTATTAGTATAAGATCCTCCTCTCTGACGTTAAAATCGGGTATATTCCTCAGTCAGCTCTGGTGCAGAAATTCTGATGAGTCCTTCAGATATCCTCCTTCCCGACTGACACTGGTCGTCAGTGGCCTCTTATTTTGTCTCTTATCTGGTTGTCTTTGCCTCTAAATGACACCGGGATCCCCAGATGATTTCCCGTATCCCTCACGTCCAGGCTCTATCACTCTGCCGGGGGAAGATGGCTCACCTCTCTTGCAGCTCCTCCTCCATCAGCTGATCACAGCTTCCGGCTGCCAGCTCTACACAGCACACAGGCAGTCGTTCAGATGGCTTTCAGCGAGGTGTCAACAAACCCAATAGGGGACACTCAATCATACCGTCATGTAGAGCGACAGTTCAAACCAGACACTGGACATTTAGATTCTTGACTTTTGATATATTTAAATGACCTTGCTTCATAAATAAGCCCCGACCTAAGAGCTTCTGGCCACATTACTTGAGGAACACTGCATGAATGTACCATGTCAAGGTGAGTATGGGCCATAGCTATCTGAGCGGTGGTGGAAGAACTTGTCAGATCCTTATAGTGAAAGTAGCAATACCACAAATTAAAGTTACAGAAATATTATAAGAAAAATGTATAAAAATCCAAAGAAAATGTGTTAGGCTAATTATGAAATAGAATTTTTCATAATTTGTATGACTATTATTAGTCGATTCATATTCTGGATGTGATGAAGGACTCATATTTGGGGTGGCGAGGTCAGCCAATCAGTGCCCTTGTTTGGGTAGAGAGAAAACACCAGTATGCCTATACCAGCCGCTATGTTTCGTTTTTGGTTAGCGAAGAAAGTGGCTGAGACATATCGTATTAATGTAAATTGCAGTAGTAAAACATGTGAGTAGACTGGTGTAAATAAAGACATGTGTTTCGGTGCCTTAAGTTTATGTTGATGTTCATATTGTTATAAATTGGCTCCATAAGACCATATACATACACAAATACTAGAAACATAATTTTGCCGAATTCATTTTAACATATTATACAATTATATATTATACAATTTGCTTGGTAAAATAAAAAGCAATACAGATGTTACGTTGTTATGTATATGTATGTGCATGCTTTTTATGTGTGTGTGCGTGGTGAAATTGGCGTGTAGCCTATGTGTATATGTGTTCGTGAGATAGTGTTGTATGTGCATGCTTTGTGTGCGTGAGGTGAAAGTGTTGTATATGCATGCATTCTTGATATATGGCCTAAACGGCTCTTCCATTTAACATGCTTGCTGCCACTTAAATGCATTACTGTTATGTTACTGCTGTGACAGTATGGTTGGGGATTAAGTGTGGGCTGTACTTGATAACTTCAGACAGTAGGTGGCAGCGAAATGCTTGAATGCTGTTGACAGCATGGTTGACAGGATTTTAAAGTGCTGATATTATGCTCATTTTCAGGTTCATAATTGTCTTCAGAGGTTATATCAGAATAGGTTTACATCGTTTATTTTCAAAAAACACCATATTTTTGTTGTACTGCACATTGCTGCAGCTCCTCTTTTCACCCTGTGTGTTGAGCTCTCTGTTTTAGCTACAGAGTGAGGCATCTCACTTCTGTTCCATCTTTGTTGGGAGTCGCACATGCTCAGTAGCTAGGTAAGGACTACTAGCCAGTAGTAGTAGTAGTAATGCAGGTGAGCATTATAACATGTGTTCCAAAGTGACCACGTTTGTCTCTGAAGTAAAGGCTGGACTACAACAGAGCTGTTTGGAGCAGTTTGTGAACAGTGTTTTCTGTTGGAGATGGTAAGTTGGGGTGGACATTTTCACTTTGTAATCCTATAACATGTACAAAAAAAGATATATAACACAATAAAAGAAAGGGAAAAAGCATAATATGAGAACTTTAAGATTTGAGAATAATACACCCTCCGACCACTGAGGAACAAATGGGTTGCAAATGGCAGAGTGGCACTGTCTGTATTTCCGCTCGTTGACTCCACAGGAAGTGAAGCAACTGCAGAACCAACGTTTCAAAGTTTATGACTTATTTATGACCACTCTGCACTGCGCGCTACACCGCGCGCTGCACTAAGATTCTGTGAGCTTTGTGATTCACTGGTTAGCAGTATAAGCTCCGTATGAGCACTGCTCTTTCACAGACCCAGGTAGTGTGCAGTGCAGACCTCCAGTAATTAGCTAGGCAGTGGGAGCACTATCAAAATGCTGACATCGGTATGCATTGTACTTTATCCTTGTGTTAAAACTGTTGTAGGTTTTATTTTGCCAATGGGTTATTAGATAAATCCTAAAGATTGCTATTTCAGATATCCTCTCTGCAGACAGCCTCTGAGCAAGAACAATATCCTGAAAAATATATGTTTTCATATGTTCTTTGTGTGTTCTTTTATGAACATGAAACACTTTCTTTCGCAAAAATACACTCAATAAAAGGTTAAGGGTTAGGGTTAAGACAAACAATATCACTTGTACAGGCGATATAAGTGATTTAATTTGTTATATGTTATTTTATTTATTTTCTCCACAATCATGTAGCCAACCCCCGGAAAGTATCTTGCAACCCCATTGGGGGTCAGGACCCCCAAGTTGAGAACCACTGCAAGAATATACAATACAATAACACCATCCAGTATAGAAATAAGAAGCAACAGTGTTGACAACGGTTCACTGTTTCAAAGCATTTGATACAGTATCTCATTTATATGGATGGGTTTGAGAAGTGGTCTTACTGCTTTTATTATTGACTATATATTTTGTTCACTAAAGCTTATATTATAAATACTGAACACTAATTAACAGTCTACTGCTCTGTTTAAAACATACTGTGGGATGGGGCATCCCAGTAGCTCACCTGGTAGAGAGCACACACCATGTATCCAGGCCGAGTTCTAACGCAGTGCCCTGGGTTCAGCCTGGACCTTTTACTGCATGTCATCTGCTTAACGGTGTTTTAAGCCCCCAACGTCGACTTCAAGGCACCTAACCCTAACCTTAACTCTAATGGCCTCTACATATAGGCCAGACGGGTCGACCATCGGCAGAAAAGGCATTTGGACTGATCAGTCTCCCCGAATTGTTCAAAACATGCCAGAGAACACACTGAGGAGACGAGACGTAATATAAAAGCATGCTGTCTATATAACAGCAGGCAACGCTAATCTGTATTATCGCCCAAAAATGAAAACTGGCAGCTGATTGGACGAACGCGTCACATGGGTCTGGATGCTGCTTCCGGATTTTGGAATTTTCAAACGGCCATTAATGGCAACTCGTTCAGAATACCATCTCAAATTCTAATTCTAATTGTGTGTCAATCAATGCTCATGCACATGCATTCAATCTCCCTCATGGGGGGAGGGGCTTAGGAGACCGTTTAGGGCTTCAGGAGCAAGGGGGGGAGGGACTGAGAAGTTGTCTGTTGTTTGTAAAGTGTCTCAAGGTAACTCTTGTTATGATTTGATACTATCAATAAAATTGAATTGAATCTTCACAATCCTACCTACAGCACCTTTAATGAAAGATTAACCATAATCCTAATGAATAACTGACCATTAGTATAGGAGAGGAAGAAAAGAGAAAAGGAGGAGATGAGTAGGAGAGGAAGAAAGGACAGGAGTTACACACACTAGGGATGGGCATTAGATTACATTTTCTTCGTCGATTGTCGAGAGAATTAACGATCGACTATCGATTAATCATTCATATTTTTATATTAAAATTCATTATTTATTTAACTTTTTATAAATTAAAAACTCCAATGAAAATACAAAAATACAGCGTGTTTTTCCTCGATGAGATCTTAATTACAAGAAGAACAACTTGTGACAGTTAAACTGGAGGTTAGGCTAAACTTGAAGATATATGCGCTGCGGTGCTCTGAAGCAGCGGAACCTGCTGCTGTGAGCCGGCCTTCTTAAACAGAGACCCTCGTTTGTTCCAAAATAATGAATAAAAAGAATCATGTTAAATAATAACGTAACCAAAAACATAATAATACTTAGATCTAACAAGTTTTGTCAAAATGTAACTCAAAACTGTCCAAGGCACAGACAAAGCCTAATATAAAATAACCAGTAGCTCACATACAACTTCTGCACCAGTCTACTGGTTTTTGTTAAGAAAGATAAGCAGGTTGACATGATCTGGGGTCAGACGCGACCACTACCTGGTGACCGTCAGTCCAGCCGCCGAAAACACCCGCCGGGATGCACAGGAGGGAGACCAGGGACAGTTGTAACGGGACGGTTGTAACACCTTTAATTCCTCCAATCAGAAACAACCTAGAGTGATGACACTCACTGTGCTCGTGCTCTGTTAGTTTCCCTCCATTCTCCCAAAGAGGGAGCCACATTTGAAACTTCCTGACTGCCTTATCAACAAAAGGTTGTTTTTGAGGTAACAAACGTACTGTAATGTACTTTTTTGGATGCTGTTATGAGATCAAATGTCTATGAATTCATACAAGTATTATTAGAATCACTGTTTTGTAAACTAAAAATAGAAATGGCTAACAAGTGTCAAACTAGCATTTTAGCTAGCTCACATGAGATGAAAACATGGCTGGTGATACTGGGACGGTTGTAACGCCACGTTACAACCGTCCCAGTATCACCAACCAAGTTTCATTTATATCTTCAAAACTTATCAAGCTAAAAAAAAACTGCATAGTTTCCCTTTAATGTGCAAATCAAAAGTAAAATGTGCACTCTGCATTGCAAATTAAATGTAAAATGTCATCAAATCACATTTTAAGGTAATTATCTTTTTTATATAAAGATAGTCAGTGAAAACGTGTGATTGCTTACAGCATGCCAAATATCAGAAAGAGGAAGACAGACAGGGGAGTCCCATTTCCTGTGCTGGAAAGGGCTTCAGATGAAATTAGACAGGGAAAGTCAGTCAGGGGAGTGGCCAAATCATATGGCATTTGCCATGTGACCCTGCACCGGTTCCACAAGAAGAGAAGCCAGGGATCAAAGACACTTCCTAGAGTTGGATACTGGACTCCGAAAAGGGTTTTCTCTCTAGAGCAGGAGCTCCTCTTGAGAGACTACCTCATGCAGGCAGCTGATTTGTACTATGGATTGAGCCCAAAGGAGGTAGGCTAGATATGTATTAAGATAGAGTAGGCTATGCTATGTACATTTGTTGTGTATAATAACTAATATTAGGCTACAACTAATTAAACTACTAAACTAAACTAATTTAACAATTTATATAATTTAGGTCCGGAAGTTTGCCTATGAATTGGCAAAGACTTACAATTGTAGGTACCCCGAAACCTGGGCAGAGAACGGGATGGCTGAAGCCGACTGGTTCACAGCGTTTATGAAGAGGCACCCCACTCTCTCCATAAGAAGCCCCCAGGCTACAAGCCTCTCACGGGCTACAAGTTTCAACGAGACAAATGTCAATACGTTTTTTGACAACTTGTTTTCTGTCCTGGAGAAACACAGATTTTCTGCACAGGACATCTGGAACATGGATGAAACAGGTGTGGTGGAAACAGATTCCAGAGGCTCACAGCCTTACAAAATAAAAGCATTACAGAATAGAAGCACTAAACAAAATAATATTTTTCTGTACAGGAATCACCACAGTGCAAAATCCTGAAACAATTGTGGCCAAAAAGGGAGTCAAGCAAGTAGGTGCAGTCACCTCTGCAGAACGGGGGACACTAATTACACTTGCCTGTGTAGTGAATGCCTTGGGGAATTCCATCCCACCAATGTTCATCTTCCCCCGGAAAAAAAATCCATCCTTCCTTTATCAGCAATGGCCCTCCTGGCTGTTTCGGTACAGCAAATGGGTCTGGGTGGATGCAAGGGGAGGACTTGTTGGTCTTCTTCAAGCACTTCCAGACTCACACCAAGTCTTCACTGGAGTCTAAGGTGCTGCTAATTCGGGACAACCATACCTCCCACCTTTCTGTGGAGGGGATTGATTTTTGCAGGAGCCATGGCATCGTCCTCCTCTCATTCCCCCCACACTGTTTCCATAAGCTGCAGCCCTTGGATCGCAGTGTATATGGGCCACTGAAGAGGCTGGTATACAACTGCTGTGACAGCTGGATAAAATCTCATCCAGGAGCCACAATGACCATTTATGATCTGCCAGGCATTGTGAAGAGTGCCCTTCCCCGTGCTGCATCACCGGTAAATATTCAGGCAGGGTTTGTATGTAGTGGAATTTGGCCTTTTAACGGGCATATTTTCAGTGACAGTGACTTTGCACCATCCCTAGTCACATACCGCCCACTGCCAGCTGTGACACCAGAGGTTCTGTCTCCCTCTACCACTCCACCACCCAATGTGGCAACGGTAGCATCCTCCATGCCACTTAGAGCATCATCCCCTGTCACACCTGTGGTGTCCGAGCCTGAGCCGTCATCCTCTGCTATGGACACAACTTTTTCACCCGTGTCCATCCGTCCACACCCAAAAGCTGGCCCAAGAAAGCAGACAACAAAGGGCAGGAAAAGTAGGGAAACCGCTGTCCTTACAGATACTCCCGTGAAAAAACAACTGGAGGCTGAGAAAAGCAGGTCTGCAGCTAAAAGAAAAATGAATTTCGGCAACAGCAAAAAATCCAAACCAAAGAAGCAGAAAATTCAGGACTCATCTGATGATGAAAATAAATACTGCATTGTGTGCATGGAGAGCTTCTCCAGGCCAAGGGAGGTCTGGCTCCAGTGGTGGTCCTGTAAAGCCTGGGCACACAAGGACTGAACGGATGGAAGGGATTTCTACACTTGCCACAACTGTGACTCGGACTAGGCCTACCGAGCCCCCCACCCCCTCTCTCTCTGTTTTTGAGAATGTTTGAGTTCATGTTTAAACTTGTCACGAATCAATAATGAAATTCGTTGGCAACTCTTTTAATAATCGATTTTTATCGATTTTATCGATTCATTGTTGCGGCCCTAGCCGTTTTCCACTCTGCCAGTTGGGCCCTGCCCTCTAAGTCTGAACATTCCATCCCATACACATCAATGTAAACATGGCAGAAAGGCATTTTTTGTAAGCCTCAATAACTAATGGGATTTGAAAGTTGAATACCAACCCTGAATGTATGAAAGATGGGGAACATTTTAAAGTTTGAATGGAGTTTCTCGGTGAATGTATGAAAGAGTAGCTAGCAGTTGAAAATTTATGAAAATCTATAAAAATGTGTCAACTTCGAACATTCTGTCCATCCGCTTTAATGGGGCAAAAATGCCCGCTAAACGTTGAATATTTCGGAAATGCCTTCAGCATTTACAGCAATAATAATAAAACATTATAGCACTTGTCATACACTTACGCTTTTTACACTTTACAATAAAACCAGCATATAAAGCACATTAAAAACAAGTGAAGCAATAAAACCAACACTTAAAAACAAGCATATTAAAAGCATGGTGTCTGGGTTGAGACCAGGTTTCTTGAGGATGGAGATGATAGCTGCAAGTTTGAGTGGTGTGGGGACTGATCCGGAACTGAGACAGGAATGAAGGATTTTAATGATGAGTGGGGTGATGGATGGAAGACAGGTCTTGATGAAAGCTGATGGGATGGGATCAAGGCTGCAGGTGGAGCTATTCGTCCGAGGAGTGAACTGTGACAGGTCCAGAGAAGCCGAGAGGCTGAGGGATTAATAATGAATTAAAGCCAGTGAAAACTTGAAACCAGCAACTAACAGTAGATACGATGTGAAACTAATATAAAGGTCTATAGGAATAGGAAACTAATCTAACGAGGTGTGTTTTGTTGAGTGCAGATATTGCACTGGTGTGAGAGGCTGAGGGATTAATGGACTTGAGGTTTCTGAATGAGATTTTGCACTTGTTTTTTGGGGGGGTGAGAATGGGGATGTTGATGTCCGTGATGATTGCAAGATGGTCTGAGATATGGAGGTTGATGCCAGAGAGATGATTTACTGTGAGACCAGTGGAGCAGACCAGATCAAGGATGTGACCATGGGTGTGGGTGGGGAAGTTAATATGCTGTGTGAAGTCAGAAGCAGGGTATCGTAGGGTGATATGGCACAGAGCTGGGTCAAAACAATTAATGAGAGAAATCTGAGAGAGGTGGGGTTTGGCTTGGTAGATAACGGCAGTGAGCAAGGCAAGGAGAGTAGGACCGGAGAGTTTGAAGGTGAGATGTTCAAGAGACAGGGCGGCTGGGGTGGAGATAGCGGTTGCTGTAAACGCCACCTCCCCGTCCTTCGGTGCATGGGTTGTCTATGTGGAGGAATCCTGTGGGTGTGATCTGGTTGAGTGAGAAGTAGTCCAGGGGTTTGTGTTGGCTACGGTGATGCAGAGGAAGTCCAGTTTATTGTCAGTGAATTCATTCAGGACAAGAGTTTTAACACTTAGTGATCAAGGTAGTGAGTGGCAGAGGTGTGGACTCAGTGGGCCCTATCTTGCACCCGGCCCAGCGCAAAGCCCGACGCAAGTGTCTTTGCTAGTTTAAGACCGTCAGTTTCCGTCCAGCGCCCACGTCGTTTAAATAGCAAATGCACCTGCGCCGATCTTTGCGCCCATGGGCATGCTGGTCTAACAGGGAGGTGTGTTCAGGTGCATTCTGGGAGTGCTGGTCTAACAGGGAGGTGTGTTCAGGTGCATTCTGGGCGTATTGCTATCTTGAGGCAGCAGTAAGTGATCGCGCCATTGAGCAACACAAACCTGGTCTAAAGTCAATAACGCAGCATTTCATTGTTATTTTAACAGCGAATTAGTAAAATGCTCCTAGGCTCGTGCACAGCGCGTGCACACTATGCTTGTTACACACACAGGGACGTGCAGCAGCACACAAACATGCAAAAGATTACAAATAAAAATATTACAAATAGTGTGAAATAGTATTATGATATGATCTGCTCACACGCTCTCACTTCATGCAGATCAGTTTCTTCTCAATCTCTCCTTCCTGCTCAGCAAATCCTCCATCATAACAGCAATGCTCCAAGGTCCAAACGCACCTGGCTTTTAAAGGGAATGGGAGATGACACTGATTGGTTTATTGCATGTTACGCCCAAAACACACCTATGATTAATGAAGACACTAAGCACAACCCTTTTGAACCATGCACCTGCTGCACAGACCCTTTTTCCCGCCGTCAAACTAGCAGAAGTGGATTTGGACACGCTCTAAACACACCTGCGCCACGCGCTTCACGCTGTGCATTTAGATCGTTAAAATAGGGCCCAGTGCCTTTAAAGGTCCAATGTGTCCAATGTGTTCTCCCACCTAGCATTGAGATCATATATCAATCAACTCTCTCATGCCACGCAGTTCAAAATACGAATTACAGCTACGGTAGCCTTCATGCTCTTTTTCTTTTTCTGGGTGAAGAAGAAGACTCCTGTTCCTAAAATTTGGATTTTGAATATGTGTGGTCCTCCATGTTTCCTTCTTCAAACTTGCCGGGGCCGGGAAGCGATGACACCCATTAACAGCATTAGCAGCACCTGTGAGTTTATCATGTGACAGCGAAAATGCGAAAGGCGGAGCAGTATGTCCTGTATGTCCCTTACCGGCTAATGTATTTCAAGATGGCGCATGAATATGGAGCGTCTACCTCAGTTCATGCAAACGCAAATGTAACATTTCAAGCCAATAGGAATACTTGGAATTGATGGAGGTGGTAAATATTCATGAAAAAGGACAAGTTTGTGAACTAAACACGTTACACACTGGACCTTTAAGTCTAATTTGTCTATTTGAAATGTTATGATTTGTACTCATACAAATTTAGATTTTTGAAAAGCACTCATTATTTAAAGTAGTAAATTTACTAAACTGTTACTGTTTGAAATTTAACAATTTAACAATTTTAAAAACAGCATAATAAAATTTGCCCAAAGCACAAAGTTTAGAAGTTGGTCTTGACTTTAAGGGCCCTATTTTAACGATCTGAAACGCAAGTATCAAACGCCAAACGCAAGTAGCTTTGTGGGCGGATCTCGGGCGCTGTTGCTATTATACCGGCGGGATTAATGAGTCTTGCGCCTGACACAAATCTAAAATGAGTTGGTCTGAAGTAGCTAGGTGTGGTTTGGGGGCGTAACGTGCAAAAAAACAATCAGAGCGTCATTGCACATACCCTATAAGAGCAGGCGCGCTTGTTCCATGGCGGATTGCTATTATGACGGCGGATTTGCCTGGCGCACACCAGTGGGATGCGGCAAAGTAATAAATGCTCGTCTTGACCGGGTGGCGATGCTGCTGCGGCCTCTCGGGCGCATCTCTTCAAGTCTGGAGAGGATTGCTGCAGCCATGGAGCGTGGGCCTCCAAACACACCACCTGCTCCTGTTGTGCCCCTTCCTCCTCCCCCCACTCCATCTCCGTCCACCCGCTCCACCAGGAGCACATCGCGCATTGCCACTCCTGGACCCTCAAGTGTCCAATCCCGCCATAGTTCAACATCACGTCTCCTTAAAGTGTAATACCAGCGAAAATTGACCAAAAGGTGTTTTTCTGCATTAAAACTCGTCAAATAAGCCGTGGAGACAGTATTTTTCGTCGATCAACCACTACAGAGCTTGGCCCAGCATATGCTACAGCCCCAAATTGCAAACAGTGGACGAGATAGGGGTCGTAAGCCAAACGCATTTTTTAACCAGTAATATTGTTCAAAACAGCACCAAACCTCGTCAGTAACTTGCTCAGGGTTCCTACACATAAAACGAAGCACCAACAACCTAGTTAGCGAACCCGGAGTTTATCACAGAAGACTGTTAAGAAAACTTATCAAACTGTCTCAGCAGCCATATCCTCAGCACTGAAATGTCACGCGAGATCTCGCACGTCTATTGCCGGAAGGGACTACAGGCAGTCAGGTGTTGGCTCATTGTAGACGAGGCCAAGGCAAGAATCATCACAAAGGAACTGAAATGGCGGAGTCTAATCAGACCAGCGACATTTTTGATTTTGATGGGCTGTTTTGAACAATATTACTGGTTAAAAAATGCATTTGGCTGAACTGTTTGCGATTTGGGGCTGTAGCATATGGTGGGCCAAGCTCTGTAGTGGTTGATCGACGAAAAATACTGTCTCCACGGCTTATTTGACGTGTTTTAATGAACACCTTTTGGTCAATTTTCGCTGGAATTACACTTTAAGTCCTCTAATATTTCCTCATTTATGTCATCAACACATCCATGATTCATGGAAATGTGTAAAACACAACAAGCCACAAAGAATGCTGCGACATTTTGAGGACTGTACTGTAAAGAGCCTCCTGACCTATCCAAACACCTGAAGCACATTTTCACTAATATTTTTCCTTGTAATTATGTATGGTTTGCAAAAATAGGAACTGCTGCGTCCGTGTAGATGAGAGAAGCAAAGTGTATGCACGTTACCTACATTATGGCCAAGCATGCTCCCCTAAAATAGCATCTGAATAACGCGCCACTGACTTTAGACTAGTGCCACTGACTTTAGACTAGGTTTTTCCTGGTCTGTGGCGGAATTGTTTTCCGACACTGCAAAATAGCACCAGGGAACGTTTGCGCCTGAACACGCCTCCTCTTTTCACTGAACCGCCTCCGGGAGCGCAAATTCATTCCCTAATTTACAGATGTGCATCTGTGGAGGGAAAAGTCCGCTGTGCGTCAGGTGCAAAATAGGAATGCTACATGCATCAGTGTACAAAGTCAATTGCGCCGGGTGCAAGACAGGGCCCATAGTCTTCTTAGTTAGGAGCCAGAGCCAATGCATTTTCATTGGGTGAAACCAAAATAACGTGGTGTCTATCACAGTCTGAAAAGAAGGCACTCAATAAAGTATGACCATTATATACACAAACATTTGAACTTGAAATACAAGTCATGTATAAACAAGGATGTGTGTATGCTTTGACTTCTGTCCACGCGCTCAAAAGTTGCTTATACTCCGACTGACCTTGGCAAGACTGCTTTTACATTTGCCGCTCCTCATTCCTGAAATGCGTCACAAAGCCCCCCATCTACCAATCAATTTAGGGCCTTGATTAGTGACTTCTGTGTATGTTTGTATCTGTTTTATGTGATTCTTTATAAAACTTGTTTCTGTGTTTTAAAATGTTAATGTTCATTTGATGAAATGTATGTTGTGAACTCGGCCCCTAACCCTACCCTTGAAATGAGGGTCTCCCTCTACCCGCAGCGTTTTGCAGTACCTCAGAGGACATTGGACAGTGTGTATTTATGAATAAATGGCTCCATCTGGTGTCCATGATCAGACTGGCAGTGTGCAGTCAGTTTAAAACCGTAGTTCCCAACCTTTTTGGTCTGGAAGTACTTTATTTTCTCTAAAATACTCTTGACGAAGGTCCAAAACTTTAGTTTCTTCAATAAATGGTGATGCTGTAGCAAAAGCACAGTGCGGGATCTTCCTTTTTCAAGTCTGAACTGAAACCGACACAAAATGACACTGACATTAAAGTTTGTGAACAAATTATATCAACAGTAAGGTTACACAAAGATACTGAGAAAAAAAACTGCTTAAGTGAACAGCTGGTTCAAGGCAGAAAACTGAGAAACATTAAAGGTCCTATGACATGCTGCTTTTTGGATGATTTTATATAGACTTTATTGGTCCCCTAATACTGTATCTGAAGTCTCTTTTATATAGGCCTTAGTGGTCCCCTAACACTGTATCTGAAGTCTCTTTTAAAAGACCTCAGCGGTCCCCTAATACTGTATCTGAACTCTCTTTTATATAGACCTCAGTGGTCCCCTCATACTGTATCTGAAGTCTATTTTATATAGGCCTTAGTGGTCCCCTAATACTGTATCTGATGTCTCTTTCCCGAAATTCAGCCTTGGTGCAGAATTACAGCCACTAGAACCAGTCCCACAATGAGCTTTCCTTAGGACGTGTCATTTCTGTGTCTATAGCTTTAAATGCTATTGAGGAGGAGAGAGGAGGGGCAAGGTGGAGGGTGGGGGTGTGGCCTTGACCAACTGCCATGCTTTGCTTGTTTGCAAGCCATGATGTCTCTCTCTTTCTCATGGGCGGGCCAAAGCAGAGAAAGGGGGGGTAACCTTTCCCCTTATGACGTCATAAAGAGAAGATTCCAGATCGGCCCATCTGAGTTTTCATTTTCTCAAAGGCAGAGCAGGATACCCAGGGCTCGGTTTACACCTATCGCCATTTCTAACCACTGATGGACCATAGGCAGGCTGGGGGAACTCATATTAATGTTAAAATGAAAGTGAAATATTCATGCCATGGGACCTTTAAGTTCCCACACTGTTACACACACACACACACACACACACACACATTGAAGTTCCAAGATTTAAATCACTTTTTTTCTACAACCCCAAATCAGAAAAAGTTGGGACAGTATGGAAAACACAAATAAAAAAAGAAAGTAGTGATTTCTAAATGTACTTTGACTTGTATTTCATTGCAGACAATACAACAGCACATCATTTAATGTGTTCCTCATGATTTTTATTGTTTTCTTTTGAAAAAAAACAAAATTCCTATTTTGGTTCTTGCAACACATTTCAAAAAAAGTTGGAACGGTAAAGCATTTACCACTTTGTAATGTTGCCATTCCTTTTCACAACACTTAAAAGACTGAAGGGACTGAAGACACCAAGTGATGAAGTGTTTCAGGTGTTTGTCCCATTCTTGCTGCAAACAAGTCTTAAGGTGGGCAACAGTACGGGGTCTTCGTTGTCGCATTTTGCGCTTCAAAATGCGCCACACATTGTCTATTGGAGACAGGTCGGGACTGCAGGCAGGCCAGTCAAGTACCCGTATCCTCTTCCTCCGCAGCCAGGACTTTGTAATGTGTGCAGAATGTGGTTTTGCATTATCTTGTTGAAATATGCATGGACGTCCCTGGAAAAGATGTCTTCTTGAAGGCAGCATATTGTGCTCCAAAATCTCTATGTACTTTTCAGCATTACTGGTGCCATCACAGAAGTGCAAGTTACCTTTGCCAAGGGCACTGACACAACCCCATACCATGACAGACCCTGGCTTTTGGACTTGTTGCTGGTAACAGTCTGGATGATCCTTTTCTTCTTTGGTCCGGAGCACACGGCGTCCATTTCTCCCAAAAAATACCTGAAATACTGATTCATCTGACCACAGTACACGTTTCCACTGTGTGATGGTCCATCCCAGATGCCTCCGAGCCCAGAGAAGTCGACAGCGCTTCTGGACACTGTTAACATAGGGCTTTCTTTTGGCACAGTACAGTTTTAACTGGCATTTGTGGATGTAACTACGTATTGTAGGACTTGACAAAAGTTTGCCAAAGTAGTCCTGAGCCCATGTGGTTATATCACTTATAGATGAATGACGATTCTTGATGCAGTGCCGCCTGAGGGATCGGAGATCACGGTTGTTCAGCTTAGGCTTGCGACCTTGTCTTTTACACACTAAAATTCTTCCACATTCCTTGAATCTTTTAATTATGTTATGCACTGTTGAAGGTGAAATAAGCAAATGTCTTCCTATCTTTCTTTGAGGAACATTGTTTTTAAACATTTCATTAATTTTCTCACGTATTTGTTGGCAAACTGGCGATCCTTGGCCCATCTTTGCTCCTAAAGGACTAGACCTTTCTTGGATGCTGCTTTTGTACCAAATCATAATTACAATCACCTGTTGACATTACCTGTTTCAAATCACATCATTATTTAACCAATTTACCTGATTACTAGCCCTAAATTGCTCCTGTCCCAACCTTTTTTGGAATGTGTTGCAGGTCTGAATGACAGCAAAGGATGTATATTTACAAATGAAATTAAGTTGACCAGACAAAACATGAAATATTTTGTGTTCACATTGTCTGCAATGAAATACAAGTCACAGTACATTTAGAAATCACTACTTTCTTTTTTTATTTGTGTTTTTCATACTGTCCCAACTTTTTCTGATTTGGGGTTGTATTATTTTGTGTATCTATTTGGTGCTTCCACACGCATACAAACTTTGAAAAAAATCTATCCATGCTGTTTTGAGTGAGATACAGGTTTCTGAATGTATCCTGCCTTCAGTCTTCGGGTGAGCTGTTCAAAATCTGCACGGCGTTTTACGTAACCAGCCGAAACGACGGGCTAAACACAACTATTGGCATGCTTTTGCTAGTGTTAGCACTATGACCGGCAGTATGACCGGCGGTTGGCAGTTAAAATGCACTGCGATGCAAAGCAACCCCGACACAGAACTCCGAAAGGGTCACGACGGCTTAGGAGTAAGTACAGTACTGGAGTAAATGTAGTAACTTGTAGTTACATTCCACCACTGCCCTTAGAGCAAATGTGTTATCTGTAATATTGGGTTATATAAATCAAATTGTTTTGACTACATTCAGGAAGGCAAATATACATGACAGAAAGTGAGTGATATCCGCTGGCAGTGTTGAGAGTGTATAAGCTCCAGCTGGGGAGCCTATAGGTACAAAAATAAGGAGTCATGAGCATTTTCTCACACTTTTACTGTACAGTGACTATTCAAAATACAACAAGCTGTTGTAGGTCTAGGTCTGAAGTACATGTCATAGGTCCAACACCATTTAGCAGATTAGCAGATCATGCACTGGTTCAAATAAAAACTCCAGCTACGGTATTTTTTGTGTTTTTTTCACGTGTTCAACAGTTCCCGATGTAACAATGGAGAAAATCAGACTGCACTGATGCTCATGCTCAGTCAGTAAGTACTCAACTCAGATTAATATGTTACTCTGGTTAAAAAAAAATCAATAATTTACCCAAGAAACATTCCAGACAACATGGATCCTAAATGTTTTATTTCAGGGTTGTATCCAGAGGAACACCATTTTATTCAAAGGGAGCAAATAACGATACATCTTGTTTTCTGCGTGCTTAATGACTAATTGCACTCTTTTGGAAAAAGACTAACCGGCCAAGTGTTGAACAATGATTTAGGCAGATGCTACTACATTTTCTGTCAGAAACAGGAAATGTTTAAAAAGTTTGGGGACGTTTACCGTTTCAGTTTCTCCTGGGTTTAAACCTAGCAAAATGTTTTGTATGTGTTTTCCAGACAGTACCGTAACTATGTGAAGTTAATCGTTAATTTTCAATTTAGATCTATTCTATTATAACCAATGTATAAAGATAGTTTTGTGTCTGAGTAGCAACTAGTTCTGTGTTTAAGTTGTTTCTTTTATCGGTGCCTTAATGTGTGTTATTGATACCATGTTTCAGTATTGTGTGTGCACAAGAAGGCAAATAATACTAAATATATTGGTAACATGACAAATTGTTGTGTTAATGTGCTATCTACTGTTATTGCAAACTTAATGCTTCACATGTTTCACATTAAAAGCCTTCCAGCATTTAAGGCAGTAATCCCTTTCCTGTAAGGCCTGTGTGTCATTAAAGCTGCACTATGAGTTCCTGAATGGTTTCAGCACAATGTAATTTTTGTCTTAAATCGTAGGCATCGCTCCTTGATCTGCTATCTGCCTGGCCCCTGAACACACGGTGAAACAGCCCGGTCTCGGGAGAGACAACACAGGGGTCGTAAACGTCAAACAAACACTAGGGGCACAGGCTGTGCACCAAAATACAACAAACCACGTTCCAGCCAATCACCGACAAGATGGTTGGGAGTTAGTGACATGGAGGGAGGGGTGAGTTTACTCTTTGGAATTTACTTGGAACGTCAACAGAAGTGACCACGCAGGAACTCATAGTGCACCTTTAAGGGCAGCTTTATGTTGGAGAACGTGGGAGAACAGTAAAATTAAATCAAAGCTATATAGCGTAGTTTCCGTCGCCCCCATGAGGAATTCTAAGTAATGACAACAACACTGTTGCATCCACATTATACAAGTCTTCTGTGATCGTGCACCAAGTCTCCCCCCCACACACACACACCGTTGCTAGTAGCCAAGGAGGACACGGAGGATTATAAAAACATGATGGAGAGGTCATTATCTTCACTCGAGTTTCTGTGCAAATCCAGAGAGAGTTGTGTGGAGCTGATAGTCTTAAAGTTAGTAAAAATAGTATTTATGTCAAAAAGATATTTTTTACAGCTTTTTTTGAGAATTTTACAATTTTATAGAGCATGGATCATACAGTATAGGGGAATGTGTGAGAGATTTTTGAAAATGTAATAATTTACATTATTTAAATAAATTAATCTACAAAATGAACAAAAGGCTTCAATTTAGAATAGACTAGCCAGCTAGTCTGTCAGGTGTCCTGTTGCTGAGATACATTCTGTTAAATGCCCCAGCAGCACGATTTCTTACAATTTAGATTTTTTTTCTAGCTTCATAGTGGAATGTAACCATGTTAAAATGGACACTAATAAATACAGATTAACAAAGTCAACATAGATGTTTGTTTTTGCCAAATAAATTAAAACGAAAAATTGCATTGGCCAATGCAGAACAGAACACAAAATGTATACTTTATACACTACAGTTGCAAACATGTATTGTGTACAGTATTTCAGAAATAAATACAAATTCATTTCAGGTTGTCCACTATCTAAGCACAATATCAGCTGAAATGATGGAGGTTTTAAATCTATATTTTGACACATTTTAGACCCTCTCCAAGACAGGACCTTAAGATCAAGGCTCTTTTCATATCAGTTAAAGGGTAACTTGGGTTTTTTTCCAACCTGGACTCTATTTTCCTATGTTATTGTGATTAAGTGACTGATGGGAACAACAATATTTGAAACTGGTCCAGTATTAAGTGAGATCTCTGCAGTCAGCAGCGGTGAAACAAGCTGCAATGTAAGTTAATAGGACAATTGTGCAGCTTGTATTTACCTTCACAAAAGTGTTTGTTTTGTCACTGACAGGCTCAGATTAATATTCTAAGTGTCTGACAACATTATGGAAAGGATTTCTAAGGAGGTCGACCTTTCTGTTAAAGAGTAAGATCCTTTTTTTAAACATAAAAACATCCATGAAATTGCGTTCGCTAAAACCACCAGTCTGGTAAAATTACTGTTTATTTACATGGAGTCTCCATGTAAATTAACAGTAATTTTAGCATCATAAAATACACTTAATTCAAAGTCGACAGAAACTAAATAAAAGCCGTTTTGGGTCGCCTTTCCACTTTTCCAACCATCATAACTCTAGTTTTGGTTGAAATAAACACATAGTTTAACGATTTACATGTGAAAATATGTTGGCTCTATACACGCTAAAAGTATTGCTTTTTGAAATGGAGTCTGGTGGGTTTAGTGCTAGGGACTTCAGAGCTGTTTCTGGTTAAACAGAAAGGAATCAAAGAGGTTTTAAAGGTCTATCTCTGAAGGGATCCTTTCATAATGTTGTCAGACACTTAGAATATTAATCTGAGTCTGTCAGCGGCAAAACGAGCACTTTTGTGAAGGTAAATACAAGCTGAACAATTGTCCTGTTAACTTACATTGTAGCCTGTTTTGCTGCTGCCGACTGCAGCAATCTCGCTTAATACTGGACCAATGTCAAAGATTGTTGTTGCCAACAGTCACTTAGACACAAAAACAGGAAAATAGTATTGAAAAAAAAACATTAGTTACCTTTTAATAATATACATATTCCCAAACACAGTAAATCAAATCACCCAAAAACCACTTGCCAAAGAGTGAAGCTGAGGCTTTTGCAGGCTCCAGCGCAGTTGCCTGTTTTGCTGATTGCTAATGGTCAGCCTTGGTTATAAGCCTCTCTAAGCCATGTGTACATAGACAGCCTATCAACAGTCTTGCACTTTTTACACTTTGTACTGTAGGGTCGTATACAGTAAATGTTATCATAAGGACCTGTAATTAGTTACATTTTAGCAATACATTTTGATGTCATTAATGGTTAGCATAATAATTAGTTATGGTTTGACCAGTGGTTTTGGTTCAGAGATGCACACTTGGAATGTTAATAAAAGAAATAAAATGTCAGTTTGTACACATTCGGTATCATATATGTATCATTCTTAAAGGTTTTAGTTTTTTCTGTCATTCTTTCACTGGCTCCAGCCTTCTCATTAACAGATGACCCTGTGATTGTAAGGCATGCAATTTTAATGCAATGTCACCTGACTGGCTTAGTATAGCACTATCTAACTGTGTCATATGTACTCAGTAGATGTCTTCATGGGTTAACTTGGTTGCTAGTAGCCGGATCCAGGCTCGGTCTGATGGGTACTGTTCTCTATCCGTAATGGTACCCATAGATAAATCAAAAATGTATTCATGCATGTTGGGTTCAGGCAGGTTTTTCCACTAGTCCACTTTAAATCAGGTCCAGAATTCTGGACCCATAAAGATCTGTATTGTCCAGCCATATTGCAGTTTGGCAAAATGTCAAATCTACAACAGATCATTAAACTAAGCAACCTTTTACCACTTTGCTGTACACTCATCACTGGTTCTCCTAAAAGTATGACACAACACAGATGTCATGTACTATGTGGACATTTGGCATTAGTTCACACTGCGAGAATATAATGCAACGGCATATATGGATCAGTGTAGGAGTCCAGGAGGCACAACCATTGGCGATTTTAGACTCTTTTTAAGGGGGCTCAAGCCCCCCTAAATTTCATCTCATCCCCCCTAAAAATTATAATAATAAAAAAATTAAAAAAAATCAATTTTAGTGCTTTAAGTTAGAGTTTGCGAACTTGTCTGTTAGTGACAGAGGACAAACAGTTACAGGTTCAATGGGCTTGAAACAGGATTAAAGGTGCTCTAAGCGATGTTGGGTGATTTCTTGTTGACGTTCGAAGTATTGTCGAGGAGGCTAGCTCGCCCCTCTCTCCTCCTCATCCCGTCCCTCCCAAACCCCCACCCCCAAATCCTTCTTATCGGTTATTGGCTGGAACACTGCTTGTTGTGTTGTGGTGCAGGTTGGCGCAGTTTGTTTTTGTTGCCGTTTGTGGAGCCTGGGCTGCCTACAGAGACCACGTTTTTACAGTGTGTTCAGGGGACAGGCAGCTAGCGGCTAGTGAGATGTTTGCTGTAAAATGTTGTAGCCAAAAAAATGTGTGACATCGCTTAATATCCTGTGTCGCTGTCGCTGATGCTATGCACCTGTAACCCAGTCAAGGAAAGGGTTAACAGAAACGTAGATTTGGCCAATCAGATGTGGTTGTGCCAGCTAACACTTATGCAGGGCACTATACCCGTGTCCCATTCTCATTAGGGGCTGAGCCCCCCCTAAAGGTCTGATCCTAGAATTACCCCTGGGCACAACACAGAAAAAATGGGCGATACACACTTCCTGCCACGAGCCTTGAATTAACTAAATAACACTGGTTATTCAGTGTTATTACTTTGTTTTCGTTTTTACACCTGGTAACACGTATTTCTCAATATGCCTGAGGTTTCACATTTGTGCCTTTTTCTGAACTCTTTCCACAGTCAGCACAACAGAAGTCAGTGTGCACTGAACTATGGATCACTTTTCTTCCTTTGACACAAAATGCATTCAATGACCACACCTTTTCAAAACTCATGAACTGTTTTCTCACTCAAACTTAACCACCAAACCTATATGCATATTTACACTCCATTTTGCACAGTAACATACTATTGTAAACACTGTTAAATGTATGTTCAAACCCTACCATTCAAGCTTGCTCAGCCACATCTATATCTAAAAATAAATAAAAATGTATTAACTCCTAATTGGGGCATACTGTACAACACTGAGTGCCTGTGCTCATTCTTTGATGAGCTCTATGACACACTTGTGAAAGGTGAGGAAAGGGGCCATTCTGTAATTGTATGGAACGATGTGGCGTTTCACCATCTCTCCCGGTCACAGACAGGTTTACTGCCCATCCAAGGATGGAGTCACTTTTTCTTCCACCTTTCTACCCAGTACTTAAAGTGCTCATATTATGCTTTTTGGCTTTCCCCCTTTCCTTCATTGTGTTATATATCTTTTTGTGCACGTTATAGGTTTACAAAGTGAAAAAGTCCAAAGTCCCCCCCAAAGGGACTTACCATCTCCAACAGAAAACACTGTTCACAAACTGCTCCAAACAGCTCTGTTGTAGTCCAGCCTTTACTTCAGAGACACACGTGGTCACTTTGTAACACATGTTATAATGCTCACCTAGCTGCTAGCATGGCACTCCCTCATACTGTGCTTCTGACTGGCTAGTAGTCCTTACCTAGCTACTGAGCATGTGCAACTCCCAACAAAGATGGAACAGAAGTGAGATGTCTCATCTCATGTGCAGTACAACAAAAATATCTAAATACAATTATGAACCTGAAAATGAACATCATAATAATAATAATAATAACTATTTTCTTCATGGAGGTCAAAGTATAGGAGCCCGTCCACATAATCATTTGTCCCTTTCTGGATGTCTGGACACATTTGCAGGAGATTGCCAGGGATGGATCAGGCATGCAGGTGTGGTGGATGAGAACTCAACTAGCACTGTTGTTACTATATCTGTAGCTGTCCTTTACAAGTATGTATAGTGAGTATAGTTTTGGTCTGTATTACTAGAATTACTTTGGTTTCATTCTGTGCACTTGGAATTAAATGATACAACTATCGCAAAAGATGAACAGCTGTTCACTTTGACTTAAGCACATAGGTTTAGAGCATGATGTTATCTGGTCTTGGTTGAGGTTATGTGTAACAGAAGTTAGCCTACACAGACGGATGTTGTGCTAACTGTGTTAACAGTTTAGGAAAGTTGTTAAAAGTATTGAACAAATTGGCATAGCAATCATAAAAAAAAACTGTAAAGAAAAATGGCAAAAGATATAGCCTTTGGAAGCATATCGGAGCATTTCTGATTCATTTTTGTCAGTAATACTGAGCTAGCACAAGCCATGCAATAAAGAAGAGTCCTTTTTGTTGTAGTGGAATCTTGGTTTATGCTAATTAAATAAATAAAAGACAATAGTTATTGTATAGTGTAATGCTGCCTATTGTTACTGTGTAATAATAAGTGACAGTGTTTCTGTTGGGAGACAAATGACAAAAGAGCTGATTGTGAGATGTGTAGTAAGTGTTTTGGTTGCATCGGTGCATTTTGGATGTGAGGTGAAAGGGTTGTGCTGAGCTGAATGTCAGTAAAGAGAAACGTGTGTTACCAATGGTAAAGAACTCTAAGGGCCTTATTTTAGCGATCCAAGGGCACGGCGTGAAGCACCTGGCGCAGGTGTGTTTAGGGCGTGTCCAAATCCACTTTTGCTAGTTTGACGGCGGAAAAAAGGGTCTGTGCACCGGGCGCATGGTTCAAAAGGGTTGTACTTAGTGCCTTTATTAATCATAGGTGTGTTTTGGGCGTAACATGCAATAAACCAATCAGAGTGTCATCTCCCATTCCCTTTAAAGGAACACGCCGACTTATTGGGACAGTTAGACAAGTCGATACATACCCTTCTCATCTCCGTGCATGTCGTAACTTTGTCTGACGGCTCCACCGTTAGCTTAGCCTAGCACAGATCCTGGAGGTAACCGGCTCCAACTAGCCTACTGCTCCCAATAAGTGACAAAATAACAGCAACATGTTCCTATTTACATTTTGTGATTTGTATAGTCACAGCATGTACAAATAACAAGGTCACATGAGACACAGCCATCTTCAAACTGTATATAAACTGGGAACTATATTCTCAGAAAGGGAAGCAGTGCTACTTGGGCGGAGTGATATGCTGCAGCTCTGAGCAGAGCTGCAAGCATATTACTCCGCCCAAGTAGCAGTGCTTCCCTTTCTGAGAATATAGAGCAGCTAACGGTGGAGCCGTCAGACAGAGTTACGACACGCACGGAGATGAGAAGGGTATCTATCTACTTGTCTAACTGTCGGGGTTACGGTGAATAAGCTAATGTCCCAATAAGTCGGCGGGTTCCTTTAAAAGCCAGGTGCGTTTGGACCTTGGAGCACTGCTGTTATGATGGAGGATTTGCACCATAATATTTGTGTAATCTTTTGCACATTTGTGTGCTGCTGCGCGTCCCTGTGTGTGTAAGAAGCATAGTGTGCGTGCGCTGTGCACGAGCCTAGGCACATTAAACTAATCAGTCACTCCAGAAAAACACGATTATGCGATCGCAGAATTCAATGCATAATCAGCCAAAGTCCGCATATTTATGCAGGGGCTGCATTTTTTCAAATACGCCGCACTTTCGCCGCATAAATTGCCGATATCCGTGCAAAATATGCGGGGCTTGCATGATTTCATAATCCCCGCATTTTCGTTGCAAAAAAAGTCACATATATCTCAGCAGAAAGTTGAACAATGTTGCGTTTACTTCACACAAGAGCAGCCATTTTCCCCTGTTGCCATGGGAACGTTATGAAGTGACGTAATTTCACCTAGTGAGAACACGGTGTTGGGGAATCACTTTTTTTCTCTTTTTCATCAAACCGCAGTTTTTGCAAGTTCCCGCAAATTCATCGCATAAAATTGCATAAATATCCCGCATATTCCATTGCATTTTTTAAAAAAAAAACATGCCGCATAATCAAAAAAACTCTGCGTTTTTCTGGAGGGACTGACTAATTCGCTGTTAAAATAACAATGAAATGCTGTGTTACTGACTTTAGACCAGGTTTTTGTTGGTCAATGGCGCGATCACTTCCCGATGCCTCAAGATAGCAATACGCCCAGGATGCACCTGAACACACCTCCCTGTAAGACCAGCACGCCCAGAATGCAACTGAACACACCTCCCTGTAAGACCAGCATGGGCCCAATTTGCCCAATTTGCTATTTAAACAACGTGGGTGCTGGACAGGAAATTAACAACTGCGTTGCTCTTAAACTAGCAAAGACACTTGCGTCGGGCTTTGCGCCGCGCCGGGTACAAGATAGGGCCCTAAGTGTTCTCCGTTATTAGGTCTTGTAGGGTTTGTTGATGACCTTGTCAATCCATCGCAGGAACCTGCTAACACGCGTGTACACCCCAGGGAACGAGGGGTTACCGCAGCCATGACCCCAGGAGATGACTCCCGTCAGCACCCAACGGCCCCCCTCCCCCTGGCAAACCAGTGGACCCCCACTGTCACCCTGGCAACTGTCCACACGGTGGCGCTCCGACAGGCTCCCGGCACACAGCATGCGGCTGGTGAAGCGATCACTGTATCGCTTCTTACACTTCCAGGCTGGAAGCAGGGGGACCCAGGCCTGGAGCAGAGTCCGCGAGTACTCCGAGTCTGACAGCAGGAAGCAGACAGAAAGAAACAAAACAAAAACGTCTCATTTAAACAAGAGTATAGTAATGTGAAATTACTGAGTAGAAGATATCTAACAGAAATACAAATAATGGCTTTACAATAAGGTACACAAAAACGTAGGTAGGTACTGAGTGATGAATGAGGAATGAATGATGAGCGATTGGTTAGTTAATGAGTAGTTACCGGTAAACAGGCTGGTAGTTACTGTATTAATGAATGGGGAATGAATGGTCAGTAGTAGTTAGTGATTAACTGTGATTCAGCCCTAATGATTCGTTACTGTATGCTATGCCAATGCTTCACTCATGGTAGTCAATCCTTAACTAATCATTCATTAATGATTAACCACTCAGTATGATGCATCACTTTATCTCCAAGTCCACACAATGTATGTATGAGTGCAGTATGACAATGAGTACACACACACACACACACACACACACACACACACACACACACACACACACACACACACACACACACACCGATGGAGAATTAAGTTCTACAATGTGATTCCGCAGAGGTCATGCGATGGTCCAGGCAGTGACGTTACCTGTGATGCCCCAGCCAGTGATCACGCAGGCAGCAGGCCTCTTCTCCCACTTGCTGCCTGGCTCTGGCAGACACACGGCACCAGTGTGAGGGTTGAATGCCACACAGTTGCCCTCTGTGCCTTTGAGCCGCAGCAGGGCGATGTCATACTCCCAGCCCTGGCTGCGGTACTTCCTGTGGATGACGATGCGTTCAGGTGACAAGGTGCGTTCAAAGTCATCCTGCTCCTCAGTATGGTAGTCACCCAGGCGCAACACGTAGCGGGTCGGGTCTCGGCCAAATCTGGAGGCGCAAAGCAAATTTGGAAATGATAGTTTTGATAAATGACCATTATTTAGTATGTAACCCATTCTATTAGATGGCATGCATAACCCACAAAGTAATGTTGACAAATAGACAGTAGACACCCATGGTGAAGACTATTTAATGAAACAGAAAAAATTTAAATATGATAGAAAAAATCTAAACACTGCCAAGAGGTGAATACAAGTGAGTTGATTGGATTCCTAATTACTTTTACATTTAAGTGACTCAAATTACTTTTCATTTTTGGTTAAAAAATAACATGCGCAGGGTAAGCAATGCAACTAAAGAAGTTTTACAGTTTACAGAGTGACCAGATTCACACATCCTGCCAAAATGTGTGTCCATTTTGGTGACATTATTACGTTATGCGGAAACAATCAAAAACATAAAATGTTGGATACCAAATTTAAACATTTACAGATTTCATTAATGCATAGCTGGACAGGACTATGTGAGATCAACGAGAGGGGCCCATGATAACTGGTGACCGTTGGAGGGAGATGTCGCCTACCTCTTGAAGCAGTGGGCGGCCGTCACCACCCAGCAGGGGCTGATGAGTGATGCTCCACACAGAGGATGGTTTCCTTTAGACTGAGACCTGAGCCACAGAGACACCTGCCAGGGCCACTCACCTCTGAAATCACACACACACACACACACACACACACACACACACACACACACACGCACACACACACACACACACACACACACACACACACACACACACACACACACACACACACACACACACACACACACACACACACAATATAGCTACTACAATGTCACTGCTGCTTAGTGTAACGAGGGTTACTTATATCCTTTTTTTGTGGCCTTTATTTGATAGAACAGCTTAGACATGAAAGGGGCGAGAGAGGGGGAATGACATGCAGCAAAGGGCCGCAGGTCGGAATTGAACCTGCAGCCACTGCGACAAGGACTGAGCCTTTGTACGTGGGGCGCACAAAAGGTAAGCTACCCAGGCGCCCTATCTTTAAAGCCTTTTCACCTCCCCTGCACAATCTTTTACCTTGTGTCAACCCTTATTGTTGTTTATTTTTTAATAATGTGTGAATAGACTAAACTAATTACACCTGTGTTGGTGCTTAAAGAGACCTTGAATCAAGCTCTGACATTTGTAAGTGTGTATACATCTAGATACCTTCCAGTGGAGTGTTCCGTGCGTATACTCACCTCAGTGACTTATCCCCTCCTATAATCCTGCGTCGACGACGCTGGTTATTGAGTCTTTGGCCACAGGTCTGCATTGCCATGGCAGCATCCCCCAAAGGATCCAGAGTGTAGTCACAGATGACGCCTGCATCCTCACTGTGGCGACAGTCATGGCTATCCTGACCCACAGCTGGACACTGGCCTAAGGACATCTCAGTGCCCGAGCATCGAACGTTGTCCAGATGGATGGGACCTTGACCTTCACCAAAGTACGCCATGGACCGAGCTTTAGCCACACCGCTGGGAGATCAACACACAAAGACACACAGCATCATTATTAATTGTTGTATGCTGCTAGCATGCCTAAAAATATCCAAATCACACGACAGATTTCCATGAAACTTTCTAAGCACATTCATGCTCCCAAGATGATGAACCCGTTCCCTTCTGGACACTGCATGAGCTTTTGTCTAGCTTCCTTAGCCAAGTACATCAGAGGTGTAATCATACTAACGTGAATCCCAGCTGTCTGCAAACTACAGCCGCATTGACATCATTCCAGCCATCATCACACACGCTTCCCCACTGGCCGTTAATGAAGACCTCCACTCTACCCTCCTTCCTGCTCTCTCCAGCAACCAAACGCACCAGAGGGCCTGCAGAGAAACATTACAGGGAAAACGTGCCTTGATTAAAGTTATTCATTTAAATGGCACCAAAATGAGGCACCAAAATCTGCGTTGCTATTTGGATACCGGTCGTTAAGGCACTGGTGCCGTATTAGCACCGGGTCTCGGTACCCGACCCTACTCAATAGCCACCAATGTGTGTACTTACCAATAGAAGGCAAAAGGCCGAGTATCTCATTGGTATCACCTCCCCTCTCACAGCGGACACCTACATCCTCACTGTGGGAGCAGTCATGTTGGCCCCACTCAGAGTGGGTGCAGGCCAGTAAACTGGCCTCTGTTCCCCGACACTGCACCTCGTCCAGCAGGATCAGCCCGCGACCTTCTTCATACACCCCGTCAGGAGCCACCGCCGCTCGGCCTCTGCAGACAAGGCACGACAACAGAACAACTATCTGTCTATGGACACTCATTTTAATGGTGTGAAGAACAACATCATCAAAACTCTGGTTAATGTGAGAAACACTTGCGAATGTAAATAACTATGTTTGCTAAATCTTTATTTAGGTTGCAGAAATGGCCATCAAACACTCAACAGATGATTTAGTGGAGACACTGCAAGTTTAATTCTCCTCCTATGCATTTCATTCATTGCAGCTGCAGCAGTAAACACTACTTTATCAGTGCTTTATCAGGGAAAAGAATCCATTAGTTCTTGGTAAGAATGGTCATCTGCAGACATGGTTGTTCACCCCTCCTTTAGACAGGTACACAAATAAGATAAGTACACAATCTCCTACGGCAGAGAGGTGTTTGTAGTGACACAGATGTAGTGATGCACTGACCTGAAGCCCAGCTGCCTACACACTACCTGGGCGTTGAGCTCAGTCCAGTTGTCATCACAAACCGTGCCCCATTCTCCCTGGTGGTAAATCTCCACGCGTCCCTCCCAGTGGCTGTCTGCACCCACCAGACGAACTGCACCGTCTGCTGCCACACAGGAAAACACTAATGCTTTATTAGATCACACACTCAGGGCAGTGCATGGCAAATCTCATCTGTTTTAGTGTTGGTGTTAGTGGTCTTTTAGCTGGGTTAAGATCATAATATGTATGGGAAAATTCTCAGTCTTTAAAGTCATTGGAACAAGGGGATGTATGGCAGGTATAATATTTACCCTGTTCAACTTAGTTTAACATGTTAGTATGCTCACATTTGTTAATTAGCAATACACACATAACAGCTGAGGCTGATGGGAATGTCATTAGTTTTGAAAATATTTGGTTCTAGTATTGGACAAAATTTGACCTAATGATGGCATCAAAGGAAATGTTTAGGGTTCACCCAAGTTATTACAATTCATGCTGCGGGGAACATAAAAGTCTGTAGCAAATTTTTTATGGCAATCCATTCAAGAATTGTCACTCAAAATCAAAAATGTAACTTTGTGGTTGTGCTAGAGGAAAGCCAAGTGATGTCCCAAGTCTGCAGGATACATTCACTGGAGTCCATAAATGTCTGTACAAAAAGTCATGGCAATCCATCTAATAGTTGTTGAGATATTTGTGTCTCAGATATTTCAAAGTGGTAGACCAACCAAACAAGTGACCGACTGACATTTGAATGGAACCTCTATATAACATCCTGGGGCCGCCCCGAAATCAAGACTCAAAAGTCAATCAGCAGTGTAACCTGGGGAAGTTGAGAAAGATTCAACCATTGACTGTAAAAATAATGGAAGAAGCTTTCGGGTATGAAAAATGAACGCACAAGTGCCTTAAACCTGCCTTAAATCGTGCTCGTTTTGGCTTCTTTGTTATTTTTTGTTAAAGAACTTGAAACAGATTGGAGGAAAACCTGATCATCACTTTTCCGATTCTCTACACTAAAACTTTAAAAAAACTACCGGGACTTAAATGAGAAAAATGTGAAAAGAAACACATCTCTTTCTAAATGAACTACTTTGATGTGCTCCCATATAGTGGCAATGGGAGAAAAAAACAATCACAGCTGAGTATGTGAAACGTGCTTGACAGTCGTGACATCTCCTCCCAGGCAGTTTTAACTCCCTTTCACACCTTTAATAATGTGACTCTGACCTGACAGCTATGTCACCTAACGACCCACATGTGACCTCAGTGACTCTCGCAGCCATTTTGCACTGGGCACTGGTTCCGGTTTTGTTTATGATATCCTGAGAAAAGTGGATTTTGAGGGGTATAGCTCCATAGACCTCCATTCATTCTGCACTCGCCTGTGAGCGCCCTCATATGGAACCAGAGTGGAACTGCAACACAGTTCAGAAGCCGGAAGTTTCCCGAGAGTGGAAGTTCTCCCCTTATTAGAAATTCTCAAAGATTTATTGTCTCTACTTTGTACTTTACAGAACAATCACTTGTTTATTAGGCTAGTATCTACCTTCCATTCCAAGCACTCCTGTTATTAAACTCCATGCTTTCTTTTTTCTGGCGTTGTCTTTATAAAAAAAAAATCTGTGATGTCGTACTATGTTTTTCCACCTCCAAGATGAATCTCTCCTTGTCCGTGGTGTTGTAAAGGAGACATGAACGATATTTGGGGGTGTTTTGGAAAACTGACTGGATGCTCTTGCTGTTTCACTTCCTGGCCGGCCGTCTGAACGCCCCGCGGCTCACGTGAAAATAGACCTGGCGCGTATTTTTAGCGTAGCGGAGAGCCGCTTCACGCACGGTTCTAGACGCTTCTGCACGCTGGTGGATTATCAAGCATTGACTTGAATGGCCACGATTGCTCGCAGGGCTTGCGGCGCCTCTGGAACGCAACGCAGACGCGCCTGGTGTAAACCTACAGAGGTTACATTTCTGGGAATCTCCACCAGTCAGTCAGAACATAAGAAGCTTTAGGCGCAATGTCTTTATTAATCTACAGCAAGTCCAAATGCCTTCGACTTCCCACAGGATTGATAACAGTGTCGTGTAATATGAATATGTGAGTTAGTGTGTTTCCTTCCTTGGCTCTGACCTGTGTATGGGTTGCAGGACACCCCTGCATCTTTCATTTGGTCACAGTTGTGTTGGTCCCAGATGTCATGAGGACACTCCTCCAGAGAGAGTTCATTGCCTGAACACTCAACCCCATCCAGGAAGATGGGGCCTGCACTCTGGCCAGAGTGGGCCCATGTCCACGCCTTGGCCACGCCCCTTAGTCAGGACAAAAAAAAAAAAACACCACCTTTCTGTTTACTGTACAGTCCCTCCAGAAAAACGCAGAGTTTTTTTGTGATTGTTGCGGGCAAAAATCGTTGATTATGCAGCACGTTTTCTTAAAAAATGCGATGGAATATGCGGGATATTTATGCAATTTTATGCGATGAAAATGCGGGAACTTGCAAAAATTGCGGGAACTTGCGGGAACTTGGAAAAACTGCGGTTTGATGAAAAAGAGAAAAAAAAGTGATTCCCCCCCAACACCGTGTTTTCGGTAGGTGAAATTACGTCACTTCATAACGTTCCCATGGCAACAGGGGAAAATGGCTGCTCTTGTGTGAAGTAAACGCAACATTTTTCATCTTTCTGCTGAGATATATGTGACTTTTTTGCAACGAAAATGCGGGGATTATGAAATCATGCAAGCCCCGCATATTTTGCGCGGAAATCGGCAATTTATGCGGCGAAAGTGCGGCGTATTTGAAAAAATGCGGCCCCCGCATAAATATGCGGACTTTGGCTGATTATGCATTGAATTCTGCGATCGCATAATCGCGTTTTTCTGGAGGGACTGACTGTAGCACAGTGGTTGTCAACCTTTTTGAGTTGCGACCCCCCCGCCCCCCTCGACAACGAGAGAGAGCTGTAAACAGCTGTTTCTACACACCTACCCCTGCGGATTTCACCAAATTTTAATTCGCTTTAATGACAGTTTAGTTTTAGTTTTAGCTGCTAGCACCTAGCCTTGTCCAATGTGCTCCAGGCTCTGTGGATTTTTGATGTGTGATTTGTTGTCTCCCCCGACCCACCTTCAGACCCCTTTCTGTGTTCCAGGACCTGCTGATTTACAAATGAAGCTCTGAATATACCACATGAAATATACCAAACTCACAAAGTAATGTAAAAAAACATTCCCCAGTCTAGAATATGTTATTTCATTTAATAACTATCTGGTGACCCGCAGAAATTTTCTTCAAGAAATTTGAGAACCACTGCTGTAGCATATAGTCAATTACAAAAGAAATGATGTCTTATATTAATACTATGAGGATGAATGCTATCATGTGGGTCTATGTGCACTTCATATGCAGTCTACAATACTATACTTAACACTGTATGTTGTTGCACCTGGTGTTTCGACTCAGTCAGCATTGTGGGTATATCACAAAACCACCAGTGGGAAAAGTACCCAGCATGCAATTGCGCAACACAAAACACAAAAAAGTGTGTCTCAATGCAAATTTACAGTATGTTAGCATGCCAAATATAGTTGTTCAAATAAAGTAATGAACAATTTAAAGACAGAAGGAGAATACTTCCAGAGTTGTGTTATTGTGTATGCCGGTGCATAAGAAACTGGAGAATTAATCAGGGCACGGACAAAGGCCTATGGATGTTATATAAGCTATAATATTTCAGAAATAGAATACAGTATAAGGATAAAAAAAAAATTCTAGGAGTCAGGGGACATCAGGGGAGCATTTTTGCAACAATATCTATGGAAATCTACATCATAAAAACACTTAGTGTCAAAAATGATGTCAGCATCATGTCATTTAAATATTTGGTGCCTAGCAAAACAGCTTAATGAAAAAATGAAGTCCGGCCAAAAAGAGTGAAATCTGGCTAAAATTTCGGCGGCAACGGAACAATCCCGGAAGTGGAACATCGTGGATATAGACAAGGATATTCCTGATTCATTCCTCACTCGTTCCTTCGTAACTACTGACATTTCTGTGTACCGGTTGTTGTAAAGCGTTACCATTTATTCTATTCATCTTTTGTACACTGCTCTCAGAGTAGGCAGGTAGACTGTCTACACTTTTAAAGCTGTAGTGCGTAATTTCTGTCGCCCCCATGAGGAATTTTAAGGAATGACAACAACACTGTTGGCGCGTCCACATGATACAAGCCTTTCGTCTTCACTCGAGTTTCTGCGCAGGAAAGTCACCGGACGCCACAATCTTGTGAACATAGTCATACTGAGAAATCCAGAGAGTTGTGTGGAGCTGATAGTCTTAATTAGCTTTGTAGCAACTCATTTGGCAATTGCTTGAATGTAACGGCCGTTCATTATTATAAAAAAAGTTACGCACTAAAGATTTAAACTGAAAGGGATTTCACTCAGAAGACATGCCAATAGTTTGCTCCTGACATTATTGGTGTAGCAGTAGCACAGCAGTCGTGTCTTACCCCAGGCCCAACTGTCGACACACCACCTCAGCATCAGTGTCATCCCACCGGTCATCGCAAATTGTTCCCCATTTACCATCACGGTACAACTCGACACGCCCCTCAAAGTCCTCCAGGCCTCCCACCAGCCTCAAAGGGATGCCAGTGCCTGAGAAACAAAAGGTAAAACTTAAACCAATAATACACATATTGTTTTGGGATAGGTTGAATTTCCTAAAAAAAGGTTATTTGAATTGGGAGAAATGTGCCGTAACGACGTTTGAAGATATATAGGTGAACAGGAGCGGAGGTCCAACCTATCTGACATCTCTCCTGTGCTTATTTTCTGTCCTGTATTGTTTACTAGCGTCTTTGATAAATCAAATCTAGCGTTAGGACTGCCGGTCGGACTAACTGCTAGTTTGGGTGGTAATATTTTCTTTAGTCTTTGGCCCAACAGGTCATTAGCTCTCCAAGCTAACGTTAGTCAAAGTGTTGACACAGGAAAGCATCAAACATGCATTTTAGATGAAGGAGATGAGAGTAGGCTATATCCAGTTGTTCCTCTTCCCGGTTTGTTTAGCATGGTTAAATTGTATGCACGGGACGCAGGAGCAGGGGTGTAGTGCAACAGGTTTTGTGCCAAAAAAAAGTGATTGACTGCCATTAACTGATTGCTGTCCGTGGGAGCGCGTGCAGCATGTTAAGGCTGTATCGGCCAGTTTCTATATGTCTACAGCTGCATTTCTCTGGATCAAACAACCATAACACGCAACTACACTTTATGTCCGTGGTAATAGCAAAGGTATGCGTTTGTGAAACTTAACCTTTCGTGTGACAGAATAATTACTTCTTACTTACTACACTATTATGGCCAAATAAGTGTTTGCTGTTTACAGCGTAACCAGGGACGACAATAACGTGATAATAAAAGCCTATTTTTCCAATGGAATTGGTGTTTGGTAGGCCTATGTCCAATATCCTTGTTTATATTTGGAAAACAGACTGTATACTAGCCTAGCCTGTAATTACCACAGTTTACTGGTGGGCTATATCAAATAAAGTAGCCTATTCTTCTTGCAATTATGCATGACTACATTATTTTACTTGCTCTGTGCCAACCAGTCCAGTCATTTTTACCAGTTGAAATATTTATTAAGCCACCTACACATGATCCGCAGCAAAACCACAAGGGAGGGTGCCGAGCAAAGAGGCAAAGCACAGCGCAGGAACGTTTTGGAATTGGTTGCGCCTTGAAAGTGTCAGGGGATTTCAGGGAATTGTGGACCCAAATGCAGAGAGTAGGCAGGAGTAGAGTTGCTTGATGATTTAATATAACAAAAAAGTCCATACAACAAAAGGTGTCCATAAAACAGCAGGGAGTGTAATCCAAACACTGAAGTAGTAATCAAAAACAAGAATACAAGAAACAGCAAAACCAAGACAAAAGGGTAGACTTACACATACCATCCACAAACAGAAACACAATGATCTGACAAAGCATCCTTTCCAGCTGCATCACTGTGTGGGGTGGTAGCTGCACTGACTACAACAGAAAAGCTCTACAACGCATTGTGAGAACAGCTGAGAGGATAGTTGGTAGACCACTCCCCTCCCTGCAAGACATCTACACCACCCGCCTCACACGAAAAGCCATCACAATTGTCAACGATGCAACCCACCCCGCACACTGCCTGTTCAGCCTCCTGCCCTCCGGAAAGAGATACAGAAGTCTCCGCTCCCGCACTACCAGGCTCACCAACAGCTCCATCCACCAAGCGGTGAGACTGCTAAACTCTCTCCCCTCCCGGCTCCCAGCCAGCAGAACCACCAGGCTGGCAGGAGTATAGGAAGACAGTCTGGACTATACCCATCCCCCCTCAACCCCCACCCACACACACTCCCCAACAAGGAAACAACAAAAAACCCTGAACTAAGAACTGTTAACACTCTAGACTGAAAACTCTTGACCTCTGCACTGCAAATTGCACACACCTGCTGCTACATATATTTATTTTTTAGTACTTAGTATTTACTTACCGTTATTATTCGATATTACTATTACATTGCATTGAAATTTGCACACACCTGCTGCTGTACATATATATATTTTAGTATTCAGAATTTATTTACCATTATTTATTATATTATATTACTACTACTGCTGCTACTTCATATATGTTTATATGCTCACTGTAGAATAGGGAAATGTCTGTCTATCTGTTGTCTGTGCACTTTATGTTTCACCGTGGGAGAGTGAGAAACGTACTCTTGATTCCTTGTATGTCTTGACATGTAAGTAATTGACAATAAAGCCTCTTTATACTTTATTATACTTTATATTATACTTTAAAGGACAAGGGGAACACACAGACTAAATACAAGAGGTAACGAGCAAACAAGGGACAGGTGATACAACAGGTGAGACACATCAGGGTGGGGCAGAACAATCAGACAGGCGGGAAAAACACAAGACAGGAAGTAAAACTAGACAAGACCATGAAGGAAACAGAATTCAAAATAAAACAGGAAACAGAACTAAATACAAAACAGACTACCAAAATAAGACAAAAACCCCAAAACCATAACAGAAAGGTCAGCGGCAACTAGAAATTGAAATAATTTGAACTTTGAGCGCAGCGCAAAGCGGAAATTCCGAGCGGTACGCGACACCAGGGGTAGGGCAGCGCCTAGTTTTGTGGCACCGCTCTAGTTCTGCAACACCGCTCTCTCCATAGGAAATCAATGGAATGGCCCGCGCAGAGAGGGTTTACCACCTATCGTGTACGCGGCTTTAGCCTAAAGTAGTATATATATATATATATATATATATATATATATATATATATATATATATATATATATATATATATATCAGTCATTTTTACCAGTTGATATAATAGCCAATATAACCCATACCATATAGTTTTCGACTTGCCAAAAAGTGATGAGGCCCCTCCATATTGACTGAAAGGTTTTTTCTGGCTCAAAATGATTTTGATTTAATTCATGAGCGTTATATTAACATAAAAAATAATTCAGCAGAGACAGGGATATGTAGACCAGAAAGGGGGAACCCCCCCCCCCCCCCAAAAAAATGTATTCACAATACATGTTTGTTAATATTTATCAGTGATGTATTGGTTTATATAATCTGAGGTGACACCTAGTTCTCACCTTCAGGCTCAGCACAAACCACCCCTGCTTCATTGCCATGGTTACAGTCGCTGGTGACAAACTTCCTGCTCCGGCACTCCAGTAGTGAATTCTCATTACCACGGCAACCCAGACGCTCATAGTGGAAGACGGAACCTGGGCCGAAGTAGGATTGCCGCAGGGCTGTACCGATCTCACTGCATGGACAGCAGACACACAGAGAGACTCTTCTTTTAAACACACATGAATGCTCCTACCCTCACAGCAAACATCCTACAGGGCAATGGAAAAGTCAGGTTGAAAAGACTTTAAAGTATTTAAAAGAATGGCAGCTACTGTGTCTACTCATACTAAGCCCAATGCAATTGCAGCACAATGCAAACATGTTGACATAATTTGATTTTCCCAAAAAAAAGCAGGAAAAAAACATGTTAATGAAAAGCAGAACATAATCGATCTTTTCTTCAACATGATTGTGTCATGTTGTCTTCACTCTTGATCATGAGTAGGGGCCTGTAGCAGAAACCACAAGCAGCCCAAGCTGACAAATCCCTGTTCTTGAAGTGGTATCTCTGTAGCTCTTAGCTCCGAAATGTAGTTTTAATGTACCCTAATCTACGGCATAGCTAGAATTAGCAATGTCATGACGTCTCACTAATGTCACTGAGCAGTAATAACAAGGATTTTTAGTTCCATTCTGAATTTGATATAGAGTGTATAAAGATATCAAAACAGGCAAATATGGGACAGTTCATTAATCTGTGTAAAAGGTACAAGATTGCCCTCTGAAATGTAGTGAAGCAAAAAGAAAACACGCACAGGTCATTTATAGTCGTATTTTAAACTAAACTGCAAACCAAGTTTGAAATGTGTAGGCAGTGATTAAAACTAAATCTGCAACTAAATTGAAAAAAGTCTGATTGGTTGTAGCTTTGTCAGCAGCGACTTCATTGGTTTCACCGTGGTTTCGACTAGTCGTCTCCATGTGTGTATTGTCATAAGAAACATGTTTGGCTCTGTGAGACTGCCCTCACCCCAGTCCGAGCTGTCTGCATATGACGCTGGCATCACGGTTGGTCCAGTGTGTATCGCATACTGCCCCCCACTGGCCATTCAGATACACCTCCAGGCGCCCGCTATTGCCTGTTGACCCCCCCACCAATCTGGCTGCACCTGCAAATGACACACAAGTAAACCTGTTACAATACAGTGAAAAAAAAAAACATTAGTAGTTTGGTACCCTTAATAATGAGTGCATTGGTCATTGGTCTGTCAACTCCCCGTCCGAAATTCCATCCATCCATAAATCAATCAATCCATCCATCCATCCATCCATAAATCAATCAATCAATCCATCCATCCATCCATCCATAAATCCACCCATCTACCCATCCATCCACAAATCCACAAATCCACAAATCCATCCATCCATCAATACATGCACAAATCCACAAGTCCATCCACAAATCAATCAATCCATCCATCCATCCATCCATCCATCCATCCATCCATCCATCCATCCATCCATCCATCCATCCATCCATCCATCCATCCATCCATCCATCCATCACTTAGGTTCCCCCCTTCAGCTCACCCTGATGGCAGTCGCAGAAGGCCCAGCCAATGGCACCTGAGCTCTGCCTGAAGAAGCACCAGGGGTTGGCCTCTCGGTCTGGGTTTCGGCAGAAGTTGTGGTCCCCCAGGCCTCGGCCTGGGTACTGCTGCATGTAGTCTGGGAAGTCTGTCCACTTCAGGCAGGGGGAGCCTGAGTCCGTGTGGGAAACTGAGCCATTATAGTAACCCAGATCTGTAAAGCCTTCTGAACAGGAGAAGGGAGCTGCAGACACAGACCAGGTCATACGCATTACATGAAGAACAACAAAACAATGAGCTTTAAGATATAAGAAAGAATGATCAAAAACACAAGCAAGATCAAATCTAGTAGGATGCGTAAGTAACTCATTACAAACAATTTTTCTCTCATTGAAGAATTTTACCACACAAACAGTTGGACCCAACGCTGGTGAGTTTTTAGTTTTGTCGAACATCTTGGTTCAGAGCAAGATTTGGATTTGTAGAGGCAATGTGTCATGTGTGCAATAGGGTGTCACGATTTCGATTTTAAATCGAAATCTATCGAAATTAAGTCACAATCTTGAATATCGAATTAAAAAAAATTGAATCGTCGATACTGCCCCCATGTCACATCCGGTCGGCTTGCCAAGTGGAAAAAAACACACGTGTTTAACTTTATTGATAAATTGTCAAGTTTCCAATTGACTGAAGATATGTTATTGTTACATTATGTTGCTAATAGATGTTTTAAATTTGACAATGTAGTGTGGTACATTGTGAACAAAGGTCAGATATTATATTACATATAAGTCTTGTCTAAAAAGAAATAATAATGTAATAATCGAGAATTGAATCGAATCGTGACCTTAAAATCGAAAATGTAATCGAATCGAGGATTTGGAGAATCGTGACACCCCTAGTGTTTTGTTTGGGGTTTAGTCAGAGTAATTAGGTTCTCCTTTTCCTGACATGTTTCTTTTCTCATTGTAGATTTCTGCTGTGCATAGTTAGTTGAGTTTTTTTGATTTGGCTCCAATGGTGGGTCCTTTGGAACCTTCTGATGTTTAAGTTGGCCTATCATAAGAACTCACTACAGTAAATGTTGTACATGCACTTACTTACACTTATACCAGCATAAAAAACATTGTAGTGTAGTGTAGGCCTGGGCCAATTGGTGATCAGATTGTATATTGATGACTAAAGGAATGATCGGCGATTGTTTGTGTTGATCAGCATGGTGACAAGTCAATTTGAAATCCTTAACTAGAGAATGCAATTTATGATGTCGTAGATGCTAGATGACCCTTGCTGGACGTGTGGACGTCAACACCGGCATACTGCGCAGGCGTCAACACTTTGGCTTCAACATGATTTAACAGACTGACTGTAACGGACTAGCGAGCATTTTCTATCATGAAAAAACACCAATAAAGACTTCTAAAACATGTTCCAACAGTAATGTGTGATCCAAAATTGGAGAGAAATTACAACAGATTTTACTGCAGTGTTTACTTGACATACTTTTCGTACACTTCACTGCAACTTTTATTCCTGTATTTTATACCTGTCTTATTCTATTTTAGCTTTTTTGTAATTTTCTATCCCCTCTAATGAATGTTTTTATTTGCTTTACATGATCGTCTGGGATAAACTAAATGCTCAGCTGCTCAAATGATCACAGCTTTTTAACTCGGAGCATTTCTCCATTAGGTTCTTTATTTTCTTCTACATTAGGATCCTCAGTCTTCACATTTCGTCAGTGGGATGAGAAACAGCTTTCAAACTCCTCCTCGGGTTATGGGAACCTGGAGTGATTGTTAAAAACAAGTTCTATGATGCTGGAGTACATGTTCAACATGACACATCCATCTGGTGGGCAGATGGTGGTTTAACAAGACAATGCTGAAATGCAGGTGGAGAGACCTAATGGCAACCAGAAGCACTGGCAGCTGTAAAACTGATCTATAAAACTGCTTCCTGTGCAGACATTATGAGACTAGTTCACACACAGACAAGAGCAAGAATAACCCTGATTTACTCAAAACAGTCTCCTACAGTCAATCACTCAACATTTGCACATGTAGATTCTTGTAGATTCCAACACAGCTGCCAAACAGACAACTCATCCATATTTCAATGGGAGCATCTGACAAGCATGAAGTCAGTGAGCTTTTGTTTCCATTAGTGGTTGAAGCCTCATTGCCATAAATCATGAAGCATGAAAATCAGGTAATCTACAGGGACTTTACTGCTTTAACTGTGACTGTGAGGCACAGGATGGATACACAGGCTGCTGCTGCCGGTGGTAGTGGTAAAACAGTAAACCATACTGGTTTATTGTATACAGACATGCTGTGACTGGAGGACATGATAGCTGATAGGACAGGGAGGGCTGGAAAGAACAACGGACTGAAGGACCCTGAAGGCTACAGTATACTGTCGGCTGAAAACCAGATTAGACTGTCTGCGAGGGTAAACATTATTAGTAATTATGGTATGACTTGCAGGATAAGAACAGAAAGTTTGATCTAAACAGAGGTTGAGAATAATAAATAATAAATACATATTAATAATGAATCACAAATCATGTGTGTATGTGCATTGATTTGTATGTGCTTTTGGTTCTTTTGTCAAAGCACTTTGCAAACTATTCTTTTTAAAGGTGCTATACAAATAAAATGTATAATTATATTATTATATTGAGACCACACATTAATAAAGACTTAAACATAACCCTTACCTGCACTCTGCACAATAGTCAAGTGCCCAACCTCAGTGACCTGTGGAAGAAATACCACATCATGGAACAAATATGGAAGAGTTTGAAATCATGATTCACAAGCAGAATGCAGAGGAGTTATCAAGCAGCAAACACATGGCTTATTATACTGCAAGAATGTTACACTGTTTTCATGCCACAGACCCAACTTTCGTCTAAGGCACTGAAGACCCTGGAGCCCACATGACGAGAATTTCCTTCTTTTAATATATACGTATGTTATAGAACTGACTATGCCAATGTTTCCTCAACTATATTTATGAGCCAGTTTGGGTTAGCCATGTATTAGGAGTTTGTCACCACTGAATAACTCATGTTGTGTGTCACTCACTATTACCTTTTTTTTCATTTTGTTTTACTATCATTTAACCAGGAAGTCTCTTGAGATAGAAATCTCTTTTCAGAGGGAGACCTGGCCAAGAGAGCACACCAGTTACAGTTTAAATCAAAATAAAACACGACAGGAAATACAATCATTAAACACATACGCAAGAGACTAAAAGGGTAACTATCGTTTTTTTCAACCTGGGCCCTATTTCCCTATGTTTTTGTGTCTAAGTGACTGATGGGAACAACAATCTTTGAAATTGGTCCAGTATTAAGCGAGATCACTGCAGTCGGCAGCGGCGAAACAAGCTACAATGTAAGTTAATAGGGCAATTGTCCAGCTTGTATTTACCTTCACAAAAGTGTTTGTTTTGCCACTGACAGACTCAGATTAATAATAGGTCGACCTTTCTGTTCAAGAGTAAGATCCTTTTTTAAAACATAAAAACAACCGCGAAATTGCGTTCACTAAAGCCACCAGACTCAATGTAAATAAACAGTAATTTTAACATCATAAAATACACTTCATTCAAAGTCGACAGAAACAAAATAAAACTACGAAAAAACGTTTTGGGTCGTCTTTCCACTTTTCCAACCATCACAACTCTAGTTTTGGTTGAAATAAACACATAGTTTACCGATTTACATGTGAAAATATGTGGGCTCTATACACGCTAAAAGTATTTAGTATTTTTTTTAAATGGAGTCTGGTGGGTTTACCGCTAGCGAACTGAGAGCTGTTTCTGGTTAAATAGAAAGGTCTCAAAGAGGTTTTAAAAAGTTCTATCTCTGAATGTTGTCAGACACAGATTATAATAATTTGAGTCTGTCAGTGGCAAAATAAAGCACTTTTAGTGGACTGACCAAACTGACGCTGAACATTTGCCCCTTAGGGTTACATTGCAGCCCGGTCTGTGGCTGCTGGTTACAGCGTTCACGCTTAATACTGGACCAATTTCAAAGACTGTTGTTCCCATCAGTCACTTAGACACAAAAACATAGGAAAATAGGGTCCAGGTTGAAAAAAACAGTAGTTACCCTTTAAGTCTTTAAATCTTTCAGTTACATGGACTTTTAATATGGCTTTACATTTTTACATTAGATTATTCAAATATGGAGGCTTTTTTCCCCCCAGCTCAGTGCAAACCCTTCAAACCTGATAAGGAAGCCAACTGTTGTACATAAACATATACAATGAAGTTGTCTACATAGACTTAGAGCCAATCTACCAAATCATAAAGCGTATAATAATGACTACGGGAACCAGAGTTATAAATTGTACAGCAATGTGGTACACAGAATCTAACAAGTGGAGTGTACAAGAGGCAGCGTGCATGTACAACAACATTACCCAAGACACTTAAAAATTTAGTTTTTTCCCTGTCTCACATGTTAAAACAAGCTTTATTTTAAAAATAAAAAACAGCTTTCAGCTTCTTAACAAGATTTTCAATGAGTAGTTTGAAGGAAAGCTTCTCATCCAAACATCTAAGTACTTATATGAAGACACATCTTTCAAGATGTATAGGAATTGGGAATGAGCACTAGAAAAAGTCATATAATAGGTTATCTTTAACTGTCTCCTGCCTGAGAATGTTATAAAGACAAAAAACATATGGAGTTGGAATTTATATTTATCTATATTAGGCCAAAATTATGTTTGGCACACATACTAAGCATACAGATGGTCAGCGCATAAGGTGCTATAATATGCTGCATGAGTTGTTTAAGATGTTTCTACATGTAGTAATATGTTTTGACAAGTCTTGCTGAGAAACTGGGTCTCCATTGTAATCCATTATAACTGTGTTCATACCAATCTGACTACAGCTGACATTTTCAATCCATGCGAGCGAGCTGCAAACTTTTCAGAGCCGCCGTTCAAGCCTGCAGGTGTTGAGTGTTTTATGTTTTTGGAGGATTAGCCTACTCCATTTAATGTTTGTTAAAAATGTAAAAAAAAAATAAAAAAGTGTAAAATTTTGCAGAGGCTCATTGGTGTTACTGCTCCATATTCTTTTTTGTTTTGGTTGCTGCTCTCATTTTGTTGTAATATTGTGGCGAGCTGCGTGGAAGGATTCACTCACCCAACACACACACACACACACACACACACACACACACACACACACACACACACACACACACACACACACACACACACACACACACACACACACACACACACACACACACACACACACACACACACACACACACACGCATACACACACAGGTCTTGGTCATGGCAACCACATTGTAAATTAACAACACTAATGCACACTAAACCTACCACATAAACACTAAAACCCACATAAAATAAATACACACCCTTTAAAACCATTAAAACACACATACACTAGAATAGGAACAGTCCATAGAGACAGTGCGCATTTAGGTTCCATCCACACCAGAGGGGAAAAAAATGAATCACTCTCCATTGACTTTATTATTGCCTAAAGGTGTCTCCTTGTCAATTCCGTCTGCTAGCAAACAACAGAAAAATGCCTAAAAGCTGCTGTGTGGTGGGATGCACTTCCAGCAGGCTTACAGTAAGAACCCATAACAAAGTTTTTATGAGCTGCCGAACTGAAAAACTGAGCTTTTAGGAAGACGAAAGTAGATACAGGCAGTATGTGACAGGAAGAATGGGAAAACTGTGGGATCCTGAAACTCAGTATGCCTAACGTTACGTGTGCACTGACATTTGTCTTCACATAACCATGATTTCATAGTGGTTGGTGTAAACCGGGACATTTTAGCGTACCAACAGGCTTTTGTCGGGATTCGGGACACGCAACTCAAAATCGGGACTGTCCCGGTCAAACCAGGACGTCTGGTCACCCTATGTTTTGAGCTAATGTTAGCAATCAAACAAGCATAGATAGCTAAAACGCTTTTGAAATGATTTCCATCTTCTGTTATTGTTAGCAATGAGAAAATGTTATCATTTTATGGATTTCACCGCCGTAAACCGTTTAAATCTGAGCATGCGCAACTCACATCTGCACTCGACTCACATCGGGTAGTGACACAGTCAACAGAGGGCACAACTTCATCCTGCTGGGTTGCTATAAAATGTTTTTTTGCTCTCAACCCAGTCGCCAGAATAAAATGTTGGCATTGGACATTTCTGCAAACCACAGACTAGGCATGGGCCGTTATGAGATTCTGACAGTATAACCTTCAGCAAAAATATATCACGGTTTCACGGTATTATGCAATTACACAATTATGCAATTACAGCTATAAATGTATTATCTTTGAAATATGTATTTTTTATTTGTATATTATATTTTTTTGTACTGTACACTGGCAGGGAGAGGGATTTCTAAACTGCACTTTCTGTCCTTGTAGACTCACGAAAAACAGCTCATACCTTACGAACAGTATGACAGAAAAGTTTAGTTGTTTTGAAACCGCGACTTTTTCAAACCGTGGTATACCTTGAAACCGGTAACGGGCCCATGCCTACCATGATATGTTGAGTCTTGACGTTTCAGAAGCACTGCAACCTGTTCTCATCCCTTACTCGTCACATACCGACGCTTTTTTATGACCCCTTTGTCTTTTCACTTTTTGGCGCACTGGGTAGTTTTACCATGTGGTTAACGTTGTGAATTCAAAATAAAACTACTTAATTAGGTTAAGGAAAAGATTGTGGTTTGAGTTAAAATAAGTATGTTTGTTACCTAACTTAAGTTTCACATTCACAGGGGACACAAAACATTTCTCAAACTGTGGTTCACTTCAACACTTATCTGTAATGATGTGTTGTGAATAAAAATGAGTGTAGACTTTGACCTGCTGATAATATGAAGCAAACAGACCAGCCACCAATGAAATAAGGAACAGACTGTTACTCCAGCACGTTGAATCTGAACTGAAACAACGACCCAAAGCGCTGACTCTGGAAAATTGGTTCAATTTGAAGCTGTTTGATGTGTACTGGGTGAAAAGTGCAGGAATTACAGCCCTGTCACCATGTTCCAACAACGTCGGACTATGTATAAAAATGGGTACATGTCCTACACTGTTCAATCTATCATGTTCACACTATCCATGTGACACCCTCAAACACTTTAAATCTGACAGTCAACCCCTTAAAATACTTCCCGACTGCATAGTAAACACACACACAGACCTGTAGTTTCTGGAAACACAATTTGAAATGAATGCAACAATGTTGTTTCCTTACTAAAGTTGCAAAGATAGTTGCAACTCTTAAATTAATCGCCAATTATTTTGATAATTGATTAGCCGGTTTGAGTCATTTTTTAAGACAAAAGTCAAAATTCTCTGATCCCAGCCTCTTAAATGTGAATATGTTCTAGTTTCTTCTCTGCTCTGGGACAGTAAACTGAATTTCTTTGAGTTGAGGACAAAACAAGACATTTGAGGACGTCATCTTGTGCGTTTGGGAAACACTGATCCACATTTTTCACCATTTTTTCTGACATTTTACAGACCAAACAACTAATCCATTATCAAGAAAATAATTAAAAGATGAATCGACAATTAAAATAATCGTGATTTGCAACCTTCTTTACACACAACTACTTACTTATTACTACTGCACTTAGAATAGAATGGCTTTTATTGTCACTATACACGTGATCAGTGATGGAGGACTCGAGTCCTGGACTCGGACTCAAGTCCGACTTGAGTCTCTATTCTCTGAACTGGAGTCCGACTCAAGTATCTTTTCTCTGGACTCGTGACTCGACTCAGACTCGCGGACTGAGGACTCAAGACTTGACTCGGACTCCAGGATATATGTAACGAGACTCGACTCGGATGAAGTTTCTGACTTAATAGGTTATAAACATTTGATACAAGATGTTACACTTTTTTCTGTTTCGGCCGGGATCTCTTTTTTTCCTCACAGCCACACATACGCTTCTCAGTCGGACACCCCTACCGCTCGCTCTCCTAGCCTGACAACACACTCACTGACGTCACTCACTTAACGCTGCATTCTCGCTCTCTTAGTGCATGATTCGCGGGCAGTGTTATAATAACAAAAGGTCTGCACTGGCATTCAGACAGCTTTGCTCATGATGCCCATTCAGTTTGCCATGTATGCCTATGCCCTTTGTGTTCACACAGCCATCTAATCATCTAATCACACCTGTTGACATGCTTGTGAAATGTTTGTGTTATCATCAACTCGGACTCGACAGTTGGTGACTCAACTACAACACTGACACATGCACAATGAGATTAAAAGCAACTCCTTTTTCAGTGCCAACATGTACGTAAAATAAATATAACAACATGGAATAAAATAAGTAGTGCAAAAAAAGGGGGGTAAGGTTCACAGTTCTGAGACGCTATATACATATAAAATAAATAAATATGGTTTTATATACAGTGTGATATGCAGTGTGGGTTATTGCACATTATTTGAATATTGCCCAATATGGTGATCATATTCAGTGACTATAGACATGCATGTGCGGTGTGTGTAGCACAGACTCGTTTCTAAACTTAAATTAGGAACATTAGGAACAATGACAACCCAGTCAAATATCTGATTCTGAAATGATTTCATTTGGCAGTCCAATCTGTATGATATAGTCAATAGAAGCTGCAGCTCTGAAAACAAAACTGTAAAGTGAAACAGATCACGTCACCAAGTAAATACTCTTCAATATGTTGTTATCTGAGCCTGGCTTGAGACTATAAAGATATGGAGAGAAGGGTAAGGGTTAGGTGGTAAAAGTGTTACAAGGGTTCCCACTGTGCCCTCCCCAGCACACGGCTTTCTTTTCCCCTGCTGAAGCTGCTGCTTTTGGTTGTATTAGCACCCGCCTCCGGTTTCCACAAGGGATTTATCAACTTTACACTTATGTTTGACTTACAGTATATTCCAGTTATTCATCTGTTGCTGAGTGAGAGTGAGGATCACACGTGGATCTATCTGTTTAGCTTGTTTTAAGTTTGGAACACTGTGTGTAGGATGTTTTCTGTATTATTTGACAGGTCTTATAGTTTCCAGTCCCAGGAAATAACTCATACTGAATGTCACTGTAAATTATTCTAAAGGTTCCTGGAAAGGAAATTGGATGCCCTCACTTATGCTGCACAGTGAGTCAAACTGAAATGTAATTGTATTTAAAACAGGGACAATGCAGTGGTGTAGTGTATGTGATACGCAGTATACCCACTAAGAACGCTCCAGGGTTTCCATATACCCCAAAATACCCAATGACATGTAACAACATACTTTCCATTATATTTTTGATATATTTTGAAAGGTCATCTGTGTTTTTCTTCTTCACATAGGCTAAATAAAGGTATTTCTACCGTAAATTGGTGCATAAAAGTGTATCCGCATACAGGAAATGAAGTCGTACGATGCTTAAAACTTCCCTGGGGGAGGACACTCAGACCCCCCACTATGATATGCCCCCCTCCCCCAAAGGCAGATTCTGGCCAATATACAGTATAGTATAGGCCTACAAACTACAATACATTAAGCCCACTACAGACCAAGCCGAAAATTGGCCGTCGTACAGTCTGGCGAGGTCAGTGACTCGAGTATGTGCGGTGTGTTGTCCGTTGGCGGGGCCATCGGCCTTCATTTTTGCCGATTTGTAAGGCATAGTCGGGAGGGCTCAAATGACCAATCTGATTGGTGGAGTGCTAACCCGGAAACAGGGAGCTGAAATGAGCGTGACTAGAGTCTCTCAAAATCTGAGGAAATTTTTTTAAACTGACATTTGTTGATCTGAAATGAAGACAGATTCAGCAACTGCATGGCCTATTTCTCACTTAAAATGTTTTCAGAAACACGTTTCAGTGAACTATTTTAGTACAATTTGAGATTGTATTCGTATTTGAGTCGCCATTAATGGCCGTTTGAAAAATCCAAAATCCGGATGCAGCAGCCAGACCCACATGGTGCGTTCGTCCAATCAGCTGCCGGTTTTCATTTTTGGGCTACAATACAGATTAGCGCCGCCTGCTGTTATGGAGACGTATTACGTCTCGTCTCCTTGGTGTGTTCAGAGCCATCGTTTTGACCAACTCGGGGGAAGGGGACTGAGTACCCAGGGCCCTCATGTGAGGAGGGCCCAAAAAGATGCTAGAATGAATAGCTGTGGATGTGGGGAGGGGCCCGCAGGGAATGCCTTTCTACAGGGCCCAGAATTTTGTGCTACGCCGCTGATCCACATCGTATTGTTCCTTTATAATTGTTTTATCCAATGTTCAATAACTGTCAAGAACTCGGGTGGGCCGTTGGCGTGTTAATGTTATTTCAACAGACAGCCCCAGTTTACTAAACTCAAGGTGCCTCGGATTATTGTCTCTATTTCCCCTAATTAGAATAGGGTTGCAAGTCACTTTATCACTGTCAATTAATCTGTTGTTTGCTCTATAAAAAGGGGAAGAAAAGGGGAAAAATGTGGATCAGTGTTTCCCAAAAGTCCAAGATGACGTCCTCAAATGTCTTGTTTTGTCCACAACTCAAAGACATTCAGTCTACTGTCCCAGAGGAGAGAAGACACTAGAACATATTGACATCTAACAAGCTGACATCAGAGAAATGACTCAAACCAACTGATCATTTAATAGTTGACAACTAATAAACTCATCTTTGCAGCTCTAAATTAGAAGGCAAGCACAGCACAGTTATGTTCCGGATCACTTTCTATAATGATTAGGAACTTAAGGAGCCCTAGAATACAGTGTTCCAGTTTGTCCAGTTCACCCAGTGTTTCTCAAATGGGGTATAGTAGTAGCAGGCCTACTGTAGGGGGGTACATGCTAATTTAAAAATATGTCATGCATTATTATATACTATAATAATGAATGAATTGAAACATTTGAAATGTAACATTTAAATGTTTTTGTTTAAAAAAAAAAGGATGTTGTTTAGTGAATCTATCACTGCCGGTGCTGTATTCTTCCTCTTTATATAGACTTGTTTTTCTACCAAAAATGCTTTGCGCCGGTCAGGGGGCTACTTGGCTTAAAAAAAAAGCAATTCAAAGGGGGTATACAATATTGATACACAAGTTTGAGACCCACTGCACTAGAGCCTATACGAAGCTAAAACAGTCCTCCGTGACAAAAGGCCGGTCCAGGCTACATGAGACATCGTAAACATCATCTTTATATTTGGCAGCAGCCTGCTTACCTCTGCAGACACACACAGGGCCAGTAAGAGACAGCAGGGGACGAACCCGGGCACCACTTTCTTCCGGTCCATCCTGCAGAAGGAACCATCTCCTCCACACCTTCACTGGCTGGCGGACCCCGCCTTCTGATGTCTGATAATCTGTCCTCTTCGGCCGATATCAGACGAGAAACTGACGGGTAAACACATTCAGACACCCCGGCTGCGGTCCGCTCTTAACTCAACTCCAGACATTCAACGCGCTCCGGAGCTAAAAATGACGCGCTGTTGGCGAGGAAACGAGACTCTCTCTCCCTCTCTCTCTCTCTCTCTCTCTCTCTCTCTCTCTCTCTCTCTCTCTCTCTCTCTCTCTCTCTCCCCCCCCCCTAAAGCGGTTTCCCTTTTCTTTTCTTTTTCTTTTTTTTAATCAGAGGCGTGAAGCCCTCAAACTTAGCCTTTGTATCACGGACTGACATTAGAGCCTCTGTAAATAATTGATTTTTGCGTGTTACAAGTCTTATGACAGTGAGTGTGTAATAATCTGTTTTAAGGTGCCAGATATATGAGCAGCCGGCGCGCCAGAGTACAGGAAAGCCCTGAGGTCCTTGAAGACCACATGAGGAGCAGCAGAGCTGTCAACACCAGGAGGAAAAAGGAGATCAAATTATAAAGACTGAGAAAACCAATGAGACTGAAACCTGTTGAGCAAGGGCGGGGCCAGAGGTTGTAAACAGGGGCTTAGCCCACACCTGTGGAAGTTTTTTGGCCTCTTTATTCAAATGACCATGTACAATTGTATATTCAATTAGACATTTTTGTCATACAATTTGAGCATTTCTTTTGCAATTGACAATTTAAAGGTCCAATATGTAATATGGTTTCTGTAATAAATCCCAAAATGACCCCAATGCGTCATCAGATATTAAAGAAACACGCTGAGTTGAAATACTATCTTTTCTGACAACAATGCTAAAGCCAGTATTTTCTCCTTTTGAAATTTCCGTTCCGTGTCTGAATGTCTGTTTATGTTTTGGTCTGTGTGTTGTTATCAACTGCCCAGTTTGACAGCCAGAGGGCTATTTCACAAAAAACAACATAAGGGATTAAGCCGGGATTTCCCAGTTATCCTGGCTCAATTTAGCCTTGACTTGGTTTCACAAAAGCACCTAAATTACCATGGCAATTTATTCTGTACAGCTAGCCTGCTCCCGACCAGGCTAACAGCCAGGATTTATTATTCCTGGAGCCTTTTCTGTTCACTCAGCAGTGGTTTTACCTTATTATTATCAGCCTGCATTAAAATACAACAGGTGCATATATACTGTTATTATTTAAAGTTGTGACCATTATTTTTTTGATAATATTCATGTGACAGTCATTGTTACTGTTATATTGCTGTATGAAGACTGCTGTTTATATTGTTGTTAGAAGTTTGATGAATATATTACAGCAGTTATTGAGATAATTAGAAAAGGCTGATACAGTTGCCAAATGTCGGTCCGCGATCGTCTGCCACGCTTTCTCTCGTGTTTCTTTACAGCGCCCGTGTTTCTTTTTTTTTCTTTTTTTACAAATAATGTGTTTCACGTTATCATACTTCTACAATAAGCTGCTGCTCACTCTGTATAAAGTAGCCTATGAACAAAGCATATTCTCCATTGTAGCATCAATAAATCTGTGATTGACCTCGTGGTCTGTTAAGGAAAGCCGCGAACGCGCATCTATCCGAATTACTTCAGCCTGGCTCGAGCTAGTCGCTCCTCCTCAGCCTGGCTTGGCCTTCGTGAAACGCACCAAGCCAGGCTGCACAGATTAGACCAGGTCAAGTCTTGCTTTATTGGTTATCCTGGATTTATATATTCTACTTTTGTGAAACAGCCCCCAGGCCGGGTTGCCAGATATACCTGTAAACAGGTAAACCCAGCGCGCTACAGCTGGAACATTAGTACAGCCATGAAAGCAGCAAACAGACGAACTGATCAACAGAGATAGATTCTACCTGACCTAAAAAACTGTCCAAAACTGCCATTTCGACCAGCTGACAGTTTGCAATTCATAGATATAAAACAGTTGCTGACTTCGCTATTGGCTGTTAAAACAGGCGCCTTGCATTCTAAAAGCTCCAACGGAGGGTTGCTGGTTCAAGTCCCCATACGGACTAAGTGTGGACTGGAGCTGGAGAGGTGCCAGTTCACCGCCTTGGCACTGCTGTGGTGCCCTTGAGCAAAGCACCAAACCCCCAACTGCTTGGGGGACCTTTAATGGGCAGCCCCCCTCACTCTGACATCTCTCCACTTAGTGCATGTATAAGGTCCTGTTTGTGCATGTGTGTGTATTTTGGGCCTGTGTGTAATGTGTAACACCAACAGAGTGTAAAACTGTAATTTCCCCTTGCGGGATTAATAAAGTATGAAAAGAAAAAGATGGAGAGAGAGAAGAGAGGAGCTCGGTGTCATAGGAAGTCCCCCAGCAGACTAAACCTATGGCAGCATAACTAGCCGTCCAGTCATTAACAGGCTTAAGGGCAGGTTTATGAGATAGGTGATGGACGTCAGGGTGAAACTGGATGGTCATAAAGGCTGGGAAACCTGCTAAAGTGGTTGGCAGGTGTAGAGAGCCACGATCTTAGCTGGCAAAGATGGACAATGGACCACTGATGCAACGCAACAGGAGACATCTGCAGGCCGTCCCAGAGCTTGCTGATCCAGTAGCAGCTGCAGACGGCGGGACCTCCAGCGCAGCTGCCCAGCAGTCCCCGTCCTGTGGTTAGTCCCAGCCACAGAGACAAAGCCTCCGACCAGAGACAAACAGACCCAGCTGTGGGGTGTTCTACAGCATTTCATTCCACGCAGGGCTGTGCAGGTAACATCCAGGGGCGGGAGATATAGATATGGTGTCACCTAACCTTTTTTTGTTTCATAAATTTTGTGTGAGGTAGAGGTCATTAGGAGACATTTGACTGTGGGACACATAGGATGTAAAAAATAATGGATAAACCTTCCAGGACTGAAAAGGGAAGTCAATGTGGAAGTGCCTTAAACCTGCATTTTATCTAATTTTCATAAGGGGGTGACTCCACTGGTTCAAACAAGAAGTCTGTTTCTATAGAAGTCTATGAGAAAATGAGCCTACTTCCCACTTGATTTATTACCTCAGTAAACATTTACATAATGAGCGTATGGTCTCAATCGCTAGTTTTAAGTCGTGCAGCGGCCCGGGTTCGAATCCGACCTGTGACCCTTTGCTGCGTGTCATCCCCTCTCTCTCGCCCCCCCCCTCACTTTCCTGTCTATCCACGGCCACTATCTAATAAAGGGAAAAAGCCGGTATCTTATAAAGTAGGGTGTGGTCCTAATTTGATAAACTAATATTTTGTCTGGACAGGTTACAGTTACTGATAGTGACAATCTGACACCTGGGGAACAATGTAGGCTCTGAAAACAAAAGCAGTGGAAGTCAACATCCCGTCACTGCAACACTGACCAGAGCACTCAGACGATAAGCAGGGCGAGTCCGTGGTCTTTCTACAAACAAAAAGGCCTGGTAGGCTGGATTTCAATGGGCGACTTTGATCGCCACGGACTGTTTTTCTTGGCGACCTCTCCCAAACACAGATGGTTATAAAGCGTGACCTTGATTGTATCATAAAAAGTCTTCAGTGTGCCTCTTGAGGCCGAGGCCTCAGATGCTTCCAGACTCAGGAGATGGATGTCACACATAGTAACATCTTCTCTGAACATCAGTCCACCTCTCATGAAGGCAACTCTCTTAGACTTTAGATAATAATGACAAATCAAAACGTATTCAATTTGATGAAGATGAAGAAGTGTATGTAACAGTAAGTTTCCTCTGCCGCCTTGATGTTTGGGAGGAAGTGATAAGCAGGGTGGGGAAATGGTTCTATATAATGACGGGCAGACATACCACATTCTCACAATGCTGGGTGCAAGTATAGCACAAACTCTTTCCTGTCCCTTAGACCAAACATGAACCGTCATTAACAAAACAATGTCAATATCTGCCAGAAACAAACAAACAAACTAGTTGCAAGAAAATATAAGTGAGTCATTAAAAAAGGCAGACAGCATCAAAAGATGAGCCCAACTTTAAATTTGACTGCTTATCGAGTCAGATGAGTGATATGAATTCCATGTATGCTACTTGCATCAAGTAAATATAGTTTAGTCTAGCACAAAGACAGGAAGCAGGAGGAAATGCTAGCCTAGCAAAAAAACAAAACAACTCCAAAGTTGTGTGATTTACATCAAGTTGGAGGTCCTGTTTGGTCATATGAGGAAGCATTTGAACATGAATTGAAATGGATGTGTTCATTGCTGCTGGTCCAAAAATCTCATATCAGCCACTGATAATTTATTTGAATATTTAATTAACAATTTCATCCAAAAGAAAAATGTAAGTAGCTGTGTAGTTAAACAAGTAAGCGAGCGTGCACCTCTCGGACTGTGTTCACAAGCTCACATCCACCTGAGAGTCTTTGTATGGCTCTTGATTTGAAATGTATATATTTTTGTGAATGACAAGACTGATCATATTGTATATGGGCACAGACCAACTATTCAGCTGACAGACAGCTAGCTAGACTATCTGTCCAAGTTTTCTGTTGCACGACTAAAACTACTTCTGAACGTACACCTGCTCCACCAAAACAAGTTCCTTCCTGAGACTATTTTGCAGCGGCTCTGTCACTGTGGCGGCGCTTAGCTTGTGATTGGTAAATCTTTTTTTAAAAAAAAGCTAATAAACCAGAGCATCTTTTTCTCCCATCTCAGAATGCTGTGTGGACTAGCCAGACCTTCCTCCGCGCGCTGTGGAGGAGTGACATCATGTCCTGCTCTGGCTTCAGATTTCCGAGGTAAATGGAAAGCAGCAAAGCTAACCACGGCACTGCGTACATAAAAATAACCCTGAACTTTTTGTTTTAGGGTGTTTTATTCTTGATTTGAACAGTTGATCTCGTCAAAAATCTTCACGCTTTGTTGCAAAAACCAAGATGGCGACGCCCCTACCCCCCAATCTTAAGGCTTTGAAACGGCAGTCCACATACCGATGGGTGACGTCACGGATGCTACATCCACTATTATATACAGTCTATGGGGAAAACATTAATTTGGCCTCCTCCTTTTCCTCTGTAGATCACATTATGGGAGAAAGGTGTACATGAACAGCAGTGCACATTCAACAAAATGCAGTTTTTTTTTTAGTAATCATACTGTCACTTAATACTGTGAACACACTACAGACTCAAAAAACCTGCTTTGAATTAGTGTGTAGTATGGAAATAAATGGGGCACAGTCCGAGAAAATAACTTCATTCACTTCACTTAAAAAAATAAGTAAATCCATTTTTAAATCCATTTAGGAATATCCATATCAACCACACTGAGCTTTGCTTTACTGGTAATATTTAGGCTGATTTTATTTCAACATCTGTTAACCACCAATCTCAGCATCCACAGGAATGACGAGGCATTTCCAAGTTCAGTGATAACAGTAAGCTGCCAGCCAGGAGCATGAAACCCAAGAAGAATAATCACATCCACTAATAACATCTCTGCACTGAAAGAGACCACTCTGCTAAATTGGATTAGGACTAAATGCCATCACGTTCATCAGAGCCAATTGAGGACACAAGGGGAAAGTCACATTATATTTCAGACCATAAAAGGCAGTGTGTTGTGAATACAAAGGCTGTCCCATTACAGAGTATTAGTCAGTGATGTGAAATGACTGACTGTGTGACTTGTGTTGAAATCCCCCTTTTCGGTGTTCTGCTCCTTCCTTTTTTAATTTAATACATGTATATGATATTCTGCTGTTAAATCATACAGTGCAACTCCTTCACATGACGAAATCAAGGCTCCAAGATTCAACCTGCACATTTCAAGTCTGTACAAGTTATGGATTAAAAAAAGTTTGTTTCCTAGATCTCAGTGCACAGGTTGGGATATCTCCTGAGCAGGGCTGTGGCTTGTTTTGGGTGCAGACGTCCTCCCTGGAGACTGCTCTGTTCAGATTTATTCTTCATAGCAGCCTGAGAAAGAGAAGGATGATTTGTTACCAGTGCTTTTTAATGAGCAATGTGTTTAACAAGTACAACTAGGACACTTTTGCACATTGGCAGCCCAGAATGGTAAGCTTCACCACTCGGCAAGATGAGGTCAGAAAACGTTGATCTCTAAATGTCTCATGTGAATGATGAGGTTGGAGTTCTCTGTACTGAGCACAAACTTAACTTTTCCTCTGTGGAGAGACTTCCCAAGGTCTGGGGCCATTTCCACAAAGAGATTTTAGACTGCTCTGTAGTGTTAGGCCAGTCTTCGTTTTGCTCCTAGATCAGTTTAATACAAGTAATACCTCTTTCACACCACCTACCAGGGTTGGGCTAGGGTTGTCTGATCAGGGTTCAACCCTCCTTTTGGAAATTCAAACCGAGCCAGTCTACATGGGTACATCCCTGGTCATGACAATTCAGAGATCACCTGGGTCAACCCTAGCCTGGAACTCCAGACCCAAATCTGAAAGATTAAGGGTCTGGCATTGAGTAATGAAAATGGCCCAACTCGAAGAGCGGCACGGTGAAAAATCTCACTGCACGCAATTGGATAACACTACGACCAATCACAACAATACACGGGGTGACGTATCCACAGCCAGCAGAACTCTTGTTTTGTAGCTACTTGAATCTTTCATTGTACAGAGAGAGAAATCAAGCTTACTTTATGATTGTTTCGCAATGATTACGTTCTAAAGCACAAATAAATAACCATCAAACACTTCTCGGATGATTTTGTGCAGAGTGATTTCTCCTCCGCATATTTACTGCAGCAGCTGGACAAGGAAGTAGGTTACTCTGGTATTGATTTTTGACTATTTTAAGACAAGGGGAGAACATTTCTCGTTGTTTGATTTCATTAAAAGTAAAGTTGGTCTTTACGGTCGGCTTCACGACTCAGCAGCTACCAGCAGCTGCACTGAACTGCAGGCTGGAGACTGCAGTTAGAGGGAGTAAGAGCAGCAGTGCAGAGACTGTATTTAGTACTTTCATACGTTTACGTTCTAACGCTGGGTTTTTACAGGCAGTTTAGCCTGTAAAAGTCTGCCCCCGCTCTGGGGAACATCCGGACACCCACTGCCAGTGGACTGTTTGTAAAGGAACTGAACCGCTCAGCTCTGCTGTTGCTGAAGCTGCTTGTGAACATCCTAGTCTGTTCAATTTTAGACCTTGTACGGGCATATTGTCAATATGAAGAAATAAATCATCAGTAATGCTCCATCATGAGACTCGGAGCTGTTGATCGTTCCTGATCTGCAGCTTGTTTATATATGGCAGACACAACGGACGGATTACATTTGTGATTATTGACGTTTCTGCATCTAGCCATAATCTTTATAGAGAGAATTGCGATGCATCTAAGAATTGACTCCCCCCCCCCCCCCCCCCCACCCCTAATAAATATTGTGACATTATTTAATCCATATCGTAAAGCCCTAGTGTGTACAACAACTATTTGTGTACTTCATAAAAGTATACTTCCAGTGAATGTGTCATTCCTATACTCAGCCTATTGGAACACGCGTGTCACCTTACCGCACAAGTCGTTTTTTTTTTGTCAGTTGTGTTGCTCTGTACGTACACGTACCTGAGCCTTGCTAACACAGGTGTAGAAGGCATTCATCTCACTGGAGCACAGACCGTCCACAAAGTTGTTCTGCTTCCAACAGGCCATCATGACTGACATCTCTGTGATACAGGTGGCCTCTGTGGAGAACAAGCTTCATGTTAATAACTATTTGATTCATGGCTCGCATAATCAACAGCGTTTTAACAATGTGAAGGACTTGAAAGATTGAAAGTGGTGGCGACTGTTGATTTCACCGTATATAATGACAACTGCCGCTTTTATTCAGCTGTAGTTCATTTATGTTAAGTTGTTGTCTGGTTGATCTCGCTTTGCCAGACCTTCCTCCACAGCTCTGCTTCAAAGGGAGGTACGGGCAAGACATCTTTCATTCATAAGAAAACCAAAATAAAACCCCTTCCTGTCAGGTGGTTACTGGGTCAACACAGTTCCACTCAAGAGGAAATGAAAAGCTGTTGTTGTACAGCAGGAAGCAGAAAATAGGCAGATCCTGTTTATAACTGGCCAGCTCATACAGGCTCTCGATTGGCTGTCTACATCAAGTGTCTTTTTTGACTCGGACCAGTCACAGACTGATGGCAACATGAATGTCTACCCCAATAGTTTCTTTGATAACAGAATCAAGGACAAAATCGCGAAATTGAGAATTTAAAAAACTTAAAAAGCCAGATTCCATATGGGCCTTACATTAGCGTTAAGTCAATGAAAATATGACTAAGTTTCCAACGGAGCCACCCTACTGTAAGTGTAGTTAAAACACGTAAACAATAGATTCAAACTAATTCGCAGTGGCTTAGGACCCGGTAAGGTTTGCAATACACTGGGGGAAACCCTGGTGTTCATACCTCCTTTCTTGAGTTTGCGGTTAGCGACAGCATCTCTGAGAACCAGAGGCCTGTTGGGTTTCAGCGCTGGTTTGCCGTTCTGTCTGCTGAGCAGTCTGCTGACCTTCTCCTGGAACAGGATGCCTCCCTGCGCCGCCATTTCACTGCACGAGCCCTCCGCTGCTCCTCACTAACCCGCCTGAATTCAGCACTGCGCTGCGCTGCTGTATATGGAGCTCCGTGAGAGGAAAGAGAAGGAAAAAGAGAACAGTCTTCACTTTAACGACTCGTTCATTTCACCAATCTCGTCTCATCAGTGTAGCGCCATGTTTTGCCGTAAGATGTATTGCATTGTCGTCAAACCCACGTGTTTACGGCAACCAGCCGCTGCGGCATCTGGGTGCTATCCTGGTGCTGTCGTAACTCTCACTAATGTTAGTAATGAGATTTTATATTCACAAGCAGACATTTTCTAATTCATTCATGTTGTACCTTTTCTCATAGAATCTCTACTGAAGTCACTTAGACCGTTGGATAACAAAAAGTATTACAATTGTGGAAATGTATGTAAATGTATGTTTTCATGTACCTCTTTTTATTGTTTTCTCTCTATGTAATGATTCTGTTATTTTATCGTTTGTATTGCTTGTATGTTTTTTTATTTTTATCTTCATACGTTTGTACACTTGTTGTTCATGTGCTACTACTGTTTACCCGATTCTCTGTATAGGCTACTGCATTTTGTCAATAAAAAAAAATTTAAAAAATAATGTTAGTAATGTGCAATCCAACTGTATAAGACATGGAAAAAACACCACTACTAGTAATATAATAATAATAATAATAATAATAATAATTAACAAAAAGAGCAAGGGGTTAGACATAAGTGTAGACATTTGTGTATATAATATTTAGTTATTATTATAACATTATTAAACAAGAATTCTTTGTTTTTTTTCCTAAAAACAATTTAGGAAAAAACAATTATTTAACGAAAAGGCAACATCAAAAAGTCTTCAGCCTTGATTTAAAAGAACTGAGAGTTGCAGCGGACCTGCAGGTTTCTGGAAGTTTGTTCCAGATATATGGAGCATAAAAACTAAATGCTGCTTCACCCTGTTTAGTTCTGACTCTGGGGACAGAAAGCAGACCTGTCCCAGACGACCTGAGAGGTCTGGGTGGTTCATAGCTTACTAGCAGATCAGAAATGTATTTTGGACCTAAACCGTTTAGTAAAAGTATTTTGAAATCAATTCTTTGAGGCACTGGAAGCCAGTGTAAAGATTTCAGAACTGGAGTGATGTGATCCACTTTCTTGGTCTTAGTGAGGACTCAAGCAGCAGCGTTCTGAATCAGCTGTAGCTGTCTGATTGATTTTTTAGGGAGACCTGTAAAGACACCGTTACAGTAGTCAAGTCTACTGAAGATAAAAGCATGGACAAGGTTTTCCAAGTCCTGCTGAGACATAAGTCCTTTAACCCTTGATATATTCTTAAGGTGGTAATAGGCTGACTTTGTAATTGTTTTAATGTGGCTGTTGAAATTCAAGTCCGAGTCCATAATTACACCAAGATTTCTGGCTTTGTCTGTTGTTTTTAACATTGCCATTTGAAGCTGAGTGCTAACTTTTAATCGTTCCTCTTTTGCTCCAAAAACAACCACCTCAGTTTTTTCTTCATTTAATTTAAGAAAGTTCTGGCACATCCAATTGTTAATTTGTTCAATGCACTTAGTCAGTGTTTGTATTGGACTATAGTCCCCTGGCGATAAGGTTATGTAAATTTGTTTGTCGTCCGCATAACTATGGTAACTTATTTTGTTGTTTTCCATAATCTGAGCCAGTGGAAGCATGTAGATGTTAAACAGAAGAGGCCCCAGAACAGAGCCTTGGGGAACTCCGCACATCATATTTGTACGCTCAGATGACGCTCCTAGCGCTTTAAGATTATTTCTAACTGGATAGTTTTGAAATATTCTATATTTATGGATTTGGATCTTAGCAAGCCATGCAATGATTTCCATAAGCTTTGGGTCATATCACACGTATAAAACAGGTGCTCTGTAGTTTATACATTTGTAACGTGGAGTAATATCTGGCTACACCACATCGAACACTACACTGAAAATATGGTTGTGTCAGTAGATGTGCTGGTTATTTGTGTGACGGAGGCGGGCACGCGTGACGGGCACTGCCACGGGTTTGTTTACCTGATGCTGCAGCATCAGGTAAACAAACCCGAACAAAATTACTTATACATCCCTGAAACCAACCAAGCACTCAGGAGGAGAGTTTAAGGGTGTATATTCTGTATGTTGCATGTTACATTTCAAAAGAATACCTGCTCCATTTTTCCCTTCTTAGTTTTCGCGGGTGCTTCTATTCTTCTTCTCCTACGGTAAAACCAGACCGCGTTGCATTGTGGTATACGGGAGAAAATGTACGGTACAACACTCAAATTAGCTGTGCATTGTGGGTATTTTATAGTGGACTATATAGTGAATGAAATTAACCGTGGAGAATTTCGAACACCACTACAAAATGGCGAACACACTATATAGTGCATTGTCTCCATGATAGAGAACAGTTTCGAACACAGTTCCTGTTTCTCCTGTGCCATGTCTTATTAGACTTCCTTGTGTTTTCCCACCTTTTGGGAGTGTCTGCCCTGCGCTGATGTGTTTCACCTGTTAATCAGCCTTCATTTCACCTGTCCCTCGTTACCTCGATACCCTGTGTATATAGTCTCTGTGCTTTCTTTTCCGGCGTCTTCCTTGTGTGCTGTAGTCTAGCCTGTTTCCCAGGGTTCCTAGTTCTTTTGGATTTTGTGAAGTTTTCTTTCTGTTTTGGACTTTGTGCCTGTAAGTTTTTGTTCTTCATCAAATCTTTTGGACTCCACCTGCTTCCCCCTCATCTTTATTCTGATTTCTCTGAGTGCCATGTAAACATCACATCCTCAATATGATCAAAAACAGGATAAGCCTCGTAACCGCATTATTCATGTCCATGTTAACACAAATGATTCAACAACATGCTAGCTCCATCTCCGTCCGTGGGTTTAGCGGAACGAGTCATAAAAATCAACATTCTGATTAATAGTGGATGCTTTGTTGAAATAACGCATAATTGATGAGCAAATTATTACTTTGAACAGAGCAGAGAGCAGAACAGAGATGCTGTTGGCAGCTGCTGCTGTACACATTGTTATCATTAGACGTGTTGCATGTCTCACAGAAAAAAAAAGTACACAGTGCGTACAGGATTACGGCTACCGGCGCCACTGGCTAAGGGGGTTGTAGTGCCTCCACTTCGTCCCCCCAAACGCCCCTATGTTGTGATATAATCATAACATACTACGGCCTGTTGTGTGCTATTGTTTAAAGGTCCCGTGACATGGTGCTCTTTGGATGCTTTTATATAGACCTTAGTGGTCCCCTAATACTGTATCTGAAGTCTCTTTTATATAGGCCTTAGTGGTCCCCTAATAATGTATCTGAAGTCTCTTTTATATAGACCTTAATGGTCCCCTAATACTGTATCTGAAGTCTCTTTTATATAGACCTCAGTGGTCCCCTAATACTGTATCTGAAGTCTCTTTTATATAGACCTCAGTGGTCCCCTAATACTGTATCTGAAGTCTCTTTTATATAGACCTTAGTGGTCCCCTAATACTGTATCTGAAGTCTCTTTTATATAGACCTTAGTGGTACCCTAATACTGTATCTGAAGTCTCTTTTATATAGACCTTAGTGGTCCCCTAATACTGTATCTGAAGTCTCTTTTATATAGACCTTAGTGGTCCCCTAATACTGTATCTGAAGTCTCTTTTATATAGGCCTTAGTGGTCCCCTAATACTGTATCTGAAGTCTCTTTCCCAAAATTCAGCCTTGGTGCAGAATTACAGCCACTAGAGCCAGTCCCACAATGAGCTTTCCTCAGAACGTGCCATTTCTGTGTCTGTAGCTATTGAGGAGGAGAGGGGGGGGGGGGGGGGGGGGGGGGGGTAAACTTGCTCCTTATGACCTCATAACAAGCAAGATTCCAGAACGGCTCATCTGAGCTATCATTTTCTCAAAGGCAGAGCAGGATACCCAAGGCTCGGTTTACACCTATCGCCATTTCAAGCCAATTGGGGACCATAGGCAGGCTGGGGGAACCTCATATTAATGTTAAAATAACCTCATAAAGTGACATTTTCATGCCATGGGACGTTTAAGTAGACCTATAAAAATCTGACTCAGATCTGAATTAAATGTAGAACTTCAATTTGGTATGGAAATGCACTGTTTTTGTCTGGTTTTATACATGACATCAGAGTTCAAAATGGCTTGTTAGAATTGTGTTATCTCAGTTTTCAGGTTGATGAAGCGGCGAGATGCACCACCAGAAGTATCATCAACTGTAAATCCTAATCTTCCATAATTCTTCCTCTTTAATTATTACACATGGAATGTGAGCTATCTGTGGTTTATCATTATAGGTAATACATTTTAATATTTAAAAATAAATAGAAATGTTTGCTTAATAGAAGAATTTGATAGCGTAAGAGCTGACCAATATATTTATGTTTGTTTATGTTATGTGTTCATGTTAAATCGGACTATATATTGTGATGTGTTTTTCAAACTCTTAGGTATATCAGTGTCACAACCCTCAGTTGTAATTAATTACTGACGTTGATTAGCATCACAGTGCACAGTCCTCTCGAAAAAATGCATTCTTTCCTCCTTATCTTTGCACTTCACTTTGTCTTACACTGGCCGAGAGAGATTCTTGCGCTTCAACAGACATTCATCAATTTGACAACACATGCAAGGCATGAAGAAACAGGCTTCAAACATAGGAAACTAAAATTTCCCAATTTCAAGGCTACACAATTGTGTCACAGAAATTCTGTTAGAAAGAAGAGAACACTGTTTTTGCCACTAAATATAAGTGAAAAACATACCAAGAAGTGTATTTAGTGTAGCAGTATAATACAGTCTATGTAACCAGACAAGAAGGAAGTTGTCTTTAACAAATGATACTGAGACTGGTAAAAGAAGACTAATGCCTTAAATACAATCTAAATAATACCATGATGGCATTCATATTTCAGATGACTCCTATTGTTATTGTACATGGCATTCGTCTGTGCTATCAGCTCACTGACAGTGATAAAGAACGGTTGTGTACAGTTTCCAGTGGGAAAAGTCCTCTGCACTGCATTCTTGTAGCGCATGGCCTATGGCTACATGAAATTCAAGGCAGGGCGAGTCTTAACATCAGCCTGTTGGAGGGCCCATGCAGCGTCAGCATGTATTAGACTTGGTACCATGTCAAATGAGATCAGGTTCAGCTTCTAACAACACACCCACTCACTGACACTGTGCTACTCACATTTCAAACTTTTCCAGTTCAAACAGATATGTAAAGTAACAAAACACCTGGACTGATTCAACGTAAAGGTCACAGTCAGCTTAGTTCTATTTGGATTGCCTGTTCACAAATCAGTTTAAAAAGGCCTTTTGTTAGATCAGCGGTTCCCCACTTGTGATCACATAAAACAACTTCTAGATAAGTTGTAGTTTAATTGATAGACTAACAATCAAATATAGTATTGATACTTGCTGTATCTCTGTGATAAAAGAAAATAGGTCCCAGTTTCACAACTTTTTCACAGTTTGTGGTGTCCAGTGGTGTGCACTGACTCTCTAATACCTTTTTCACACCACCTACCAGGGTTGGGCTAGGATTGTCTGATCAGGGTTCAACCCACCCTATGGAAATTCAAAGGGTGAACGGTTGTCTTGCTGACACCAAATGTCTCTGCCACAACCCCGTATTCTGCACAGGTGGCCATCTTGTACAATGCTACCTCTGTCCATTTAGCCAAAGAACTTAGATTCTAAACTTTTGGATTTAGCAAGCCGGTTTGCAATCTACAACCATGCGTAACATCAACATCAACAGTAGTCTAGTTTATTCGCTCTAAATCAGTTGATGGAAACGCTTCTAATTTGCATTCTTTTTTTGCGACATTTTAAAAGTTTGCTTAAAATTCGCTTGACAATTAGATGGAGACATGACTTATGTGAGTGTTGAGAGAGTGGACCAAATCATTGCAGTTGTGACAATACATACATTGAGCTGAAACTCTGTTAATCCGAGGGGAGCTGCAGGTTCAGCTCACCATTCTCTGGAGTTCATCACTATGAGTGACCTCTGTTTTTGTGTGACCTCACACTGTCATTTAAAACATTGATCATAACCGCTTGAATTTATTTAGTAAGATTTAGTTGCATCAGATATTACAATGGTGCTTTCTGTCTTGAGTTACCACACCGGCACATTCCTGTCTGCCTGGAAGCTGTGTGGTATTCTCTGTGTCTGTGCACGTTCTTCACCTTGGAGGAAATGTGCTGCGCAGTACCCAGCTGTCACTGCACTAGGAGAAATATGGGTTTGATTCTGTGCCAGGATCAGTTCATCCACAGCGTCCCGATGGAAGACTGGAGAGGAGGCTTTGTGTATTTATTAACAACACCAAAAACATATTCAAACAAAATACAAACACATAATAATTCAAACTAAGGCAAAATACCCTCAAACAAACTATACAGCAACCTCTCAGCAATATGCCCATCCCCCCCTTTCTCCTCAAGCCCTTTTAACCCAGCCTCACCCAATTGGCACCTGTACCGGTGGGTAGAGGGTGAGCCAAACTGAAGAAAAAAACAAAACACTTTTTGTAGATAAATGTAGATAAATGTGATTGCTGACATTCCTAGTTATATATGTACATGTGCTTACACAACCACAAGCACCAACATAATATAAAAATGTCAATTGCTGCAAAAACGGTTTTACCTATTGTTCTACACTTTAGGATTGCCCAGCCCCTCCCTACAGAAAGGACCTAATGAGGCAAACCGTCATGCACTCTCCTCAATTAAGCTAGTGAGCAGCAGAGCTACCCAGGTCAGAGTTGAACTTTGAACCTTCAAGACCTCGGACACGCACGCACACACAGTATTTTGTGAGGATTCATGTGGAATGATGAATCACACTGACAGTGTTAGACCATTCTTTCATGTGCTGATGAAGCAGTTGACCCTTTCCTGTTGGTCCCGGTATCATAGCATAATCTGTAATCTGTTATTTGTTTCAAAACCAAAAATGGAGAAAAAAAAAGTTGCTGCTGTCAAAGTAAAAAAAACAAAAAGCAATGAAAAACGGTCTATTGTTGTGATTGGCTGAGCAGGACAGTCATAATTAGCTTTGTAGTAACTCATTTGGCAATGACTTGAATGGAACGGACGTTTATTAATTAAGTTACGCACTGAAGCTTTAACATTTAATTTCTTCAGAACATGGCAATGATGTGATCTTATTGGCTTCCTGTCCAAAAACCTATTTTGCTCTTACTTACAGACGAGTGACAAATTGAAGGCAAAGCCATAAATGAGTCACCGATTGTTTCTCGTGCTCCTTTGGGTCAGGACCTGTTTGGTGCTGGGTGATTGAGGAATGCCTTTCAGCATTTAATCTTCGCCTTGTTTGTGTTTCTGCCTCTCCAGCTGTAACATGACCTTTAACCCCTCTGTCTTGTTTGCCTTCAGAGAAACTTTGCCTTTGCCTTTGCTGAGGTTGCCTTTGCAGAGTCCGACTCAGCCCTGAAAGCCCCCCCAGCAGATCTACATATTTAGCATAGCAGACTGTGGGAGGCCAGGATGGATCACTGTTGCGTTGTTAGCTCTGACTTCTTGTACAGAGGCCAGTCAAGCCTCAGCTGCAGACAAAGGTCCCCGAGAGGATCTGTCTGCTCCTAGAACTAGAACAAAATGCATTCCGTCATTTTGATCCTTCTTGTGTGACGGTTACAGCACTTTTTCACTGCAGGAACAAACAGGTTTCGCTTTTGTTTCCACTGTTCTCTGTCCACACTGAAGTAAAGTTCCTAAAACTAAGTCTGGGCAGTGCTCAGTAGGTGATACTAAATCTATTTTTCTATTTTCCAGGTACTTTCAGGCAATGGGGAAGTGCTGTAGATTGTGATTGATCAAACAGATGTAACATCACATCATAAAAAGGACGAGTACATCAAACACAAAAACAGTAATAATTACCATTTACTGCTGTGGTGTATATATACGGAGCAGGAAAACCCATTCTTTAAAAAAGAACAACATTGGAGAACGCTGTAAAAACCAACATGTCCAGGCCTTCATATAGTGTTTGTGGAGAGGTTAGATAAGATAAGACACACCTTTATCGATCCCAGCGGGGAAATTCGGTTGTTGCAGCATAATGGGTTTGGCAGACATTAGTTTGGCAGACATTGTTTCAGTCAAATTAAACAAATCATATTGAGACACTGGCCAGTTAATGGAACGTATATACTGAAAGAGTCAGTGTTAGGTCTTCATAGTCTGGCTCAACGGATGTACATTGGTGGATCTGACATTTGGCACCCTCCCCTTACCCTATCTAAGCTATTTTTACAGAGGCACCGTTGCTGCATCCGGGCTTAGCGCCGCAGCATTTTTCCCCCTATCCCTTGATAGATAAACAGTGTAGCCAGACCTCTCTCTTTAGGACCCTCAGAGAGACTCTGTCTGAGGTAGTGAAGGTGTTGTGCCATGTCAGGTTCTCAAAATGTGTCTTCTGGCTGTGGCAACAACAACACACCTTCGACGTTCTGTGTGTGTGTCACGGCAGTTTCCTGCGGCGGTGCTATGACGACCAGCCACGCTCGCCTCACGCATGAGGCGGTACGATATCCGCAATGGAAAAGGGAGGACGGGGCAACGCGGCCGAGTCGAGCCGAGCCGAGCCGAGCCGAGTAGAGCTGGTACTAGCAGTGGAAAAACGCCTTTTGATTCTCAGGGCAGGAATGACTGACTGATTTTTGGTTTTCGGTGACATTCACGCTTTCTGTAGCACTAACTGTAACATTGATGACTGAAACAAGCCAAAAATATTTCATTGATTATAAGTGGGCCTGATACTTGGGGCTGAGCATACCTAGTTAGGTCCATGTGGGCTGACTGTATGAGTCAGCTATGCTATATAAAGAGAGAGCCCCATGCTGTGTGTGTGTGTGTGTGTGTGTGTGTGTGTGTGTGTGTGTGTGTGTGTGTGTGTGTGTGTGTGTGTGTGTGTGTGTGTGTGTGTGTGTGTGTGTGGTTGCCTGTCATTTAGCACTGAATAATAAATGGGGGTACAGGGTCTGGGGAAAGCAACAGCTGGTATAATGCGGGAATATAGTATGGTATAGAGAGGGAAAGGATGGAGTTTTGTGTGTGTGTGTGTGTGTGTGTGTTGGGGATTGAAGGGGATTCACCTGACCCTGCCCCCTTGTTGAGTGCTGGTCCACAGCCACAGCTGTTAGTAACAGAGAGAATGGATTGTGGAGTGTGTAAAGTGTGTGTTAAAGCGACAGCACATGATAAACTGTGATTAGCAATCTGAGCCAGTGACAAGTCAGTGCTAAGAGTTCAGCCCAACATTTATACACCAGTCTCATCACACAGCAGTAGAATATAATATTACCACTAATATAATCAATATCAATCAATGTGATATCAAAAAGTTACGCACTAAAGCTTTAATGGGCATTTTTTTCTTTTTTTACCTATATGTTTGGTCTCGAAAACTAATTTTGAGAATCGTTGCAACATCGGAGAGAGGTTTTAGCTTGGGGAGTGTTTGCTTCATTTGTCACAGTCAGTTATGGTAAAACGAGCAGGACGAGAAGCACAAGGCTCCTAAAGCTTTTCAAATAAACCTAAATTTTACATAAATCATTTAAAATGCTTCTTTCTAAATCTGCAAGTAAACACCTAAAGTAGGTCACTGGATGAGCCATTGTATATATGGATATGCCTTTTTTCTGAGGCATATTGCTGGCTAACCGAACTAGTACCAGCTGCTGATCAAGATTGTGTGATGTGGTTAAAAGCTCCAGAAAAAGCCATTACGTAGACCTGGAGTATGACGTTTTGCCAAACTACGACTTTCAAGGTTAAAAATGAACCTTCACACTCAATGGAAATGCATTGTGATCTTGCTGCAGTGTCAGTGAACTGAACTGAATTTTCAATGCAGTTGAGCTGAATTGAATTTGAATTGAGAGCAAGAGCAGATAAACAGAGCAAATGAAAAAAACCAAGAAACAGAAAAAAGAATAGGAACCAGTGGATTTGGGGAAGTGATTTGGAGCTAAAGAGAGGTGAAGGGCAGCGTGGTGGGAGAGCATTAGACTGTCTGTGGCTGTCTGGCAGACTGAATTGATTATCCCGTCAAGACCATTAGCTAATGAAGCGCGTGTCTGTCTGGAGAATGCCGTTTTTTTCCTCTGAGAAAAGACCATCCTCCCTCTTCACACACCAACATGCTGAATCACTGAGGCTTTTTCCAGGAGCAATATCTTCATTCAAGCACATTTATGTGCAGATATAAGCAGCCATAGAGCTACATCTTTGCTTCTCAGACAAATGGAGTGATCTTGTATATAATCAAAGAATGTCCCTCTAATTTCTGCCTTAATGTCCAGTTAATGAACTTGTCAGCTATTCCAATGCATTGTGCCCACCTAAACATTAAAGTGGACCCATAGGCGCCGATACCGTTAACACCGCCTACCTGAAATGAAAAAGAGCAGTTCAGAACAGTTGGAAATCTGAATGGGATTTCTCTGAAATATGTTTACCTCGTTATTTGAGGTTTAACATGAAAATCCAACATTATGACATGATAGATGTGACAGGAAATAGGGAAAAGCATAATAGTTCCACTTTAATCTAGTCACCACCAGGGCAACAGTTTCATATAGTTTAACATAACATATATCAATCTCAAAATCGAATGGGAGGATCGGCATTACTTTTCATGCACATGATTTTGAGGACCACATGACATTCTTTCTTTTAGTAACCCTACTTATGAGGCTCCAGGAATAGGGATATTAGAAGTAGGCCTATGCTGTTGTCTCTGTCTTGTCATGTGGGGTGTATGCAGTTAACCCTGCATTAATGTTACTCCTAAGAGTGGTAAATACCTGGAATTAACAGTTGAATTGAGACACAGGGGCTTCAATAAAGAGGTCACAACAGTCAGTGTGGCTCAACTTCCCTAATTGGCTATTTATTAAGAACATATACTAAAACTCAAAAAGAAAAGGAGAGGGCAGACGGTCGTACCACGGCCGGGAAACCTAATACCCACTGATGGAGTACCTTTAAAAGAAATAAAACAAAAGATCCACTTCAACTAAAACACCACACTAATAAAAAGTGTAGGAGCCAAATTGAGCTTTGGGTTGTTTCATGTTTCTTTCTTGTGAATAGTAGTGAGTGAGTGAGTGAGTGTGTGTGTGTGTGTGTGTGTGTGTGTGTGTGTGTGTGTGTGTGTGTGTGTGTGTGTGTGTGTTTGTGTGTGTGTGTGTGTGTGTGTGTGTGTGTGTGTGTGTGTGTGTGTGTGTGTGTGTGCGTGGATGAGTGAGTGAGTATATATGACCACAGGTCTGTCTACACCCACCTAAAGGACGGTTGGGAGGCTGAAGGTGGAGCCCAATGGGAAAGGCTTTAAAGACAGGAAGCCACAGCAGTGGGCAGTGGGCAGTGGGCGTGACCGTATGGTGGTGTGCCGTGTGGGGCCATGACGTGACAAGCCGTTTGCTACCATATATGAGACTGCTTTAGTTTAATTGTTTGTTTTATTTACCTAAAGTTTTTTTTTGTAACATTCTATCTTCATCAATAACAATAAGTGGTCATTGGACCGACTGGATCAACTTCTACTCCTCATCTAATACAACTGCACATGTCAAGATATATATCCAATATATCCAGCTCAGCCACCAGTAGTAGCAAATCAGGGAGCAAAGGGCAGACTGGAAAAGGCTAGTACAAAATGTGCCGATATCAACTTCAGAAGGGAGTGGACTCCGACCACACCCGAAACTGGAGGCTATACCACCAGCTGCAGCACTGGAAACAAAGAGTGACCGAATTTCAAACCTAAAGAAACACTAATAATGAAATAAATAAGACCTTAAATGCACTTCACTAAGCCAGCGATCTGCCTTGCACCAGCTGACAATGTCAGACTCAGACATTCTTCTTCTTTCAAAACCTAGTGCCTGCATTACTCACAATGCAATACGACCCTGCCAATGGTCATTCAGTTGGAGATGCAGGTGCTAGTAGCGGTTAATGTAGCCTGGAGCCTTCAGCTAACAGAGGGCTTATAAACTCACTTCTTTCTCACTCCCCACCTCCAGTTTTTTTAAAACTTGTAGTCTTCACACCCAACAGACGCTGACTCAAGTGAAATCACTTGAGGACATGTATCAGACTTCACACAGCTCCCTCTGGAGACACTGCAGGCTTTAGACTTAGATTTTAGACATATGCAGTAGAACTTCCCATCACCTGGAAACAGACTCCCCTTTAAGAATGTTACACAAATGCATTTGCCCAAGGGCTTATTCCCACTAAATGGATCCTCAATTACTCAATTACTCAACCTAGAATGGAAAGTGTGTGTACAAAGTGATGTGGTCAAAGGATCTCGTCAGCCCATAGACTTATGGAACCTGAGACAATTAGATTGTCTGCTGCAGTAATTTAGTTAGCCGGAGGGGAGCACACTCCCTTTAGTATAGAAAAACTATCTCAACTGCATTGCGTTAGGTTATCAGACTGTTCAAACTCTCAACCAAATGTTTGATATTTATACATCTCTGTACAAAGTCACAGACCAGGTCCACTTTTTACGACTCAACTGCACTGCTAGTGCCGTTTCTTCGGCCATGCCTATTTAAGCTGATTTCTTTAACCACAAACACTGCCAACAAAGAGTCTCTGACATCTGCAAACTCAAAGAACCTTCTGTTGCCCTGCACTTTCTGTTGCTGCTCTATAAAAGTATAATTTAACCAATCCTCAGCTATTGTTCCCCCTGTTTTATCACCATGATAACTGTCTCTCACAGGAGCAAACTCATATGCATCACAAACAACGCGTCCAAAATGATTGGCCTCCCTATCTCCAACCTCTTGGACTTCAACAGCAAAGCCATCACATGTGCACATGACCCCAGGAACACTCCAACGCATTCTTCACACTGCTTCCATCTGGCGTTAGGTACTGATCCCTGGCCTGGAAATGGTCAGCTATGGCAGGAGGTTTCTTTCCCTCAACCATAGCAGTTTAGAATTTTGATAGGTGGCAACTGCTGCTTGTTGGCAGCAGGCTACACAGTGGTGGAAGAAGTATTCTGATCCTTTACTTAAGTAAAAAATACCAACACAACAATGTAACAGCTAATTGGGCCTGATCATGACCATTAGACCTATAAATGACCTTATGAACTAAAGTCATGGGCCACTAAATGAATTGCCGTAATTACTTATTTCCTCACATTCTCACTGCTCTCAGTCAAACATTCTGTAGCACTTACAGCCACAACATGAGAAGGGAAAATAATGATAGACATCATTTGGCTTCTCGTTGGTTACACCTTTAGATAAGACAAAAATCATATAAAATGAGATCAAATTCAGTTTCTTTTACACAATAGCGTAATTTTGTGCCATTCTTGAAGTGGCATCACAGAATTTCGAGCTCTCAGCAATTATTTATTATTACTTCACCTGCCAACCTGTTGATGCATTACCTCACCCAAAGTGTTCTCTGCTCATTTCAAAGGAGCGACAGGGTTACATCATGCCTTGATATCATACTCTCCAGATAATGAAACTGGATGTAATCCCAGTGCTGGGGTGGTGTGTGTGTGTGTGTATGTGTGTGTGTGTGTGTGTGTGGGGGGGGGCACACCGCATGGAGAACCAGTCCTGTTAACTGCTCTCCATGAGCAGATAAAGGCACAAGCACTCCCCCTGCTGCATAGAGAACAGCAGAAGTCCACCGACCTCCCTCTCTTTGTATCCTTCGCAGCTGAGGTTTTTGCCTCCTCTGGCAGCGAGCAGTACTTAAGAACTTCATTACTGCCTTTGTGAATTAATTAGAGGCCGAGTGCGACCGGGCCCCTGGCACTGGAAGTGCGAGGAACCTTTTGTCCTTGCAAAGAATATTTATTTATTTTTCTGCTACACAATCACATTTTGAGGGGTTTGGGATGCTTGAAAATTGACATACATGTCTGCAGTCCTGCAGTGATTGGACTCGGGCGTGGCCAACGGGCTCCATGGCTTCCCCTAACGAACACCATGGTTGAGATAAAGTTCGTTTGATGTTCATGAAATTAGGAGCATTACTCTCATCTTTAGGAACATATTAAAACATTTTCAGTCAGCTATCTTGGATTTTGTGCATTCATTTTCATTTTACAAACATGTAACCCTATCTGTCAGGCCGCAAGCCCCAGCAAAGTCTGACTGCGTTGTGTTTATTTAGGATGTTGGATATACCAGGGCACGTTAGCTGTGGATTTCTTAAACACTGACTCACACTGTCCACATATTCTGCTCAACCATGTAACAGGCAATAACAGGTGTAATATACAAAATCGTTGCACCAACCAACCTATTTATAATTTAAATCAACGTTTCAGTGTTACAGTGCTCTGATACTCGGCTTACCTTTTGGAAAAAGAGAATATGACTCCGTGCTCCGTGCCACGGCAAGCCAAACAGAAAAGGAGCACTAAAAATAAAACAAGGGCACCATCTGCTGGCCAATATAGAACAGTTACTTACAAACACATTTTACGAATATATAGGACAACATGTTTGACATTTTGCAACCATGTTCAAACTAGTACAACATTTAAAGTGACTATTTGTGTTTTCCAGTTGTGTTGATCCTAGCGGCCGCTTTGGACAAAAGCAGTAGTGTTTTTACTACACCTGCTGTCGTATATATATTTTCTTTACAGTGCTGTATTACCCACTGTATTATTGAGTTAACATTACCGGGAGATCATATAGTTGCGACCCGTTCTCACACCCAACTTGTAAAATACGGACAGCGTCAGATACGACGCAAAAAGCACCCTCCAGCGTGTGTATGGAACGCACCGGGCAGAGCAGCATCTCCGCGGCACTTTAAGATGACAACAGTTAGCGAGTAGTATGAAAGCCCAAAATTCTGCGTAGGGAGGTTAGTTAGTGTGGTGGATGGGTCAATCAACACAGGACTTTCACCCCGGAGACCAGGGTTCCTGTCTCATATTTGTCCCGCGTGTCACTGAAACGTTCATTTTTTAACCTCATCCACGATCTTTTACTAAATCCAACTGTCCCGTTCTTCTTTTCCTAAACCCAACTGTCCCATCCTTGTCCCATGTGTCACAAAAAGGTATCTTTTATAAGCCCACCCACAATCTTTTCCTAAACCTAACTGTTCCGTTCTTGTGCCGCATGTCAGTTAAACGTACCCGAACCAGAGCCTCCAAACTGATGAATAGTTCTGACCAAGCATGTTAGATAAAGCGTTCTTTAGATATGACGCTAAAGGAGACTTTTAGCGTCAATAAGAATGCCAAAGGCACATGGCCAAGAGTCTGATTTTACATGATGGGAGTGAGAATGTGTTGATAGTTGCGATGAATGTTTTGCTCAGATAGAAAATCATTCTTTTACAATAAGAGAATAAGTTACAGATGCATCGTTCCATTTCAAGTGATGCATACGGTAACTTAGCCCACTTTGGATGTATCATGAGCTAAACCGGGTATCCCTGTCAATATGTCATGAGCCAAAGCATTAAGAGTTTGTTGTTAGATTTATATAGCGCAAAAAAGAAAAATATAGGCCAACACAAACAGACTGAAAAGAAATAAAAACCAGGCGCTAAATGAAAGTGGGACATAAGTTCATGTAGGCTACTGACTTACAACCACATTGCGCTTTGTAAAGTTATTTTACTGAATTAAATATACTTATTACATACCTGAGGGCCAATTCAAGGTCGTTTTTTAACCATCCATCCATCCATCGTCGTCCGCTTATCTGTGGTCGGGTCGCGGGGGGAGCAGCTCCAGCAGGGAACCCCAAACCTCCCTTTCCCGAGCCACATTAACCAGCTCTGACTGGGGGATCCCGAGGCGTTCCCAGGCCAGGTTGGAGATGTAATCCCTCCACCTAGTCCTGGGTCTTCCCCGAGGCCTCTTCCCAGCTGGACGTGCCTGGAACACCTCCCTAGGGAGGCGCCCAGGGGGGCGCCCAGGGGGGCATCCTTACCAGATGCCCGAACCACCTCAACTGGCTCCTTTCGACGTGAAGGAGCAGCGGCTCTACTCCGAGCTCCTCACGGATGACTGAGCTTCTCACCCTATCTCTAAGGGAGACGCCAGCCACCCTCCTGAGGAAACCCATTTCGGCCGCTTGTACCGTTTTTGAACCATTAACATTAATTTGTAACTGGATACATCATTTTTTGCGTCTAAATATGTATGTTGATAATGTTAGTGATAGCTACTGTTGCATTTCTAGTGACCAATCGGTGAAAACGTTTTATTTATTCACAGCTTTGTTCAAGGCGCTCCCTCTCTTCAGTCACTCTCTAGCTCGCTCGACCACATATCCGCGAGACTCCGTCTAAAACTCTGCAATTTCGACCAGTTTACAGTTTCTAACGTGGAAATAAAATGGTGGAATTGCAACCTCTGGCAACCCTCTGGCCCAAAAAGACTTTCCTGAGACTTTACATGGCAACCATGGTGGTTTCCTACATCAATTTACCAGTCTGAACACTTAAATAGTCCTTTATGTTTAAAAAATTGTAACATGCACTAATAGACAAAATCCAGAGTCATTTAACTAGGCATAATGATCATGCATAATGAACATGAGCAGACCCATGGGTTCCTGTAGCTGTAATAACGGATGTAATGGCTGTAAATCATCATTTGTATTATCTTATAATACATCCGAAGGCTGTATGCTGTAAAGCTTGTAGCGTGGATGTAACGTTATTAATGTACCAAACCGACACCGGCTATCAGCTAGTAGCTAACGTTAGCAGTGGCAAGTAGCACGACATAATGATTACATCTCCTTGGTTTTCTTAACATACATATACATACAATATAAAATACTGACCGAAATGTGCTTTAATCCAGTAACGTTAGTCGATCAGCTCCACTGTAGTCAGAATGCTGTACCAGTATGCTGACCAACAGGTGTTGACGGAAAAAGACTTTTTTCGCTCAAACGAAATAATTTTTTGCAAGTGTTCAAAATGTAAATGTGCTTGCAAAATATAGTTCACTATTTTTGGGGCCCAAAATGCCTTTCTACAGGGCCCAGAATTTTGTGCTACGCCCCTGAAAGTTCCAGTGGTATTTTTTTAGCCATTAGTGGGAATACATCTGAAGACATTCTACTTTGGATTTAGCATTCAGCTGTGATGGCAGTGGTGCTTTGTTTCAAATGGAACTCTGTATTGTGATCTGTATTATATACAGGACATGTTCTCATAAGAACAGCTGGTTGCAAAGAATTGGTTCTCATAGCTGCTCCAGTTGCACCCCCCCCCCCCCCCACCCCCCACCCCCTCTTCTCCTACCCACACAGATCCTACACACGCACAGCTTGTGACAAACATAATTCTGTCCTCCAGCCCAACCATTCATTTACTGACACATCATGACATTTTCCAGTCACAACCCCCGAGAAGTGTGTGTTTGTGTCACGACTTCCCGCTTTGTGTCTCAGCCTCAGCTTCTCTCTCTCTCTCTGCAGCTGATAATCAACTAATGAGCTTTGAATAGATTTAGAGCGCATTAGGGAGGATGGAGTAAAGGCAGCCTGCACCCGAGGGAGAGAAAGAGAGAGAGAGAGAGAGAGAGTAGTGAAGGGGGGAGGATGGAGAATGTCAATGAGAAGGAGTAAGTGATAACCAGAGTCAGAGGCAGGAGGTGAGACTGCTACAGATGGAAACAGAGATACATATAAATAACTCACATACAGTAGCCGTTTTAAATATGTGCTTTGTCCTTTGTTCATTCCTTCACCACCATATGTCCGTGAGCGATTAGTTAACTGCATAATAACACTGTGATCTACACTCATGTCTCACGTTCACTACAGTGCTTATATTAAAAAAAGTTTGCCAGTGATTATCTTAGCTGCATATTACTCCAGTGATACAAAAAAGGTTCTTGTAAAGGTGCAGTGGGAGTGGTTAACAAGGTTTTTTTTTAATTGTTGCAATTTTTAAGTATTAAATTACCTTGCAATGTTTTGTCAACAATAGAATACATTGAAGACATGCCTTTATTTATCCCCCAATGGGAAATTCCCATTTTCACTCTGTTGGTACAGGTTTTTTTACACACAGATGCTCAGGACCTATACCAGCACCCGTGGATGCATGCAGTAGGGGCTCCATGCCTTGCTCAAGGGCACCTTTGGCAGTGCCCAGTCCACACTCTGTACTTTGGTCCTACGGGGGCTTTAACAGGCGACCCTCGGGTTCCCAACCCAACTCCCTACAGACTGAGCAACTGCCACCACTACTTTTAAAACATTTAAAGTAATCTTTATGTTTTCCCTCCCAAACAATTTTGTTGTAAAATATCGGAGTCTCACGGATCTCAAAATCAAAACAGTATAATTAATTAAATTCCAAGAAAAGGGGGTGACCTCTTGCTCACCAGGTAGAGTATGTACCCCACGTAGGCTGATTTCTTGGCAGTGGCCCGGGTTCGAAGCCGACCTGCGGCCCTTTTCTGCGTGTCATCGCCCCCTCTCTCCGCCCTTTCTTGACTATCTATCACTATCTAATAAAATAAAATTAAAAGCAATAAAAAATAATCTTAAATATTTTTGAAGAAAAGATAGATTAACTCCCCTTCTATGAGTACATGCGTAGCCCTCTAACTGCACGCCAAGCTGGACCCCATCATTGGTTCATGAGCCCAGAAGTGAGCCACGGAACAAGTGTGCCTTAGTTTCATAGGGAATGTACGCTACCACTTGATTGGGCGGTGAGTGCAAAGATTTGTCTAATGCCGCGTTCTATTTGTCTTGTAATCACAACTTGCAGCTCGAGAGTGACGTCACATCAGTGTTGAAAAACAAATAACCGCGGGTTGTTGCGTTCTGTTTGGCACACAATACCACGAGTCGGAGAAAAGTGTCTAACCAGGTAGCCAGGTCAACACATTTTGTAACATTTTTAGTAACATTTAGGATTCTATTCACCCAGTTATTGACATATTACACAAATATATTTCACAGTTTGATACCTGAATATTCCGTTTTGATTAACGTTAATGTTAGGCTCTGCTTTCTGCTCAAGACTCGGCTTAGCCATTGTTGTCATAGCATAGCAACATGGAGTGTCTCTAGCCAATTTCAGTTACACAAGCTACAAAATAACTAATTAGGCGGTATTTAACTCATAATAAGACTGTAGCGACATGCCTATAGGTAACAGTATACAGTGCTATGTGTACGACTTCTTCATTTGGTTACAACAAAGACGAAAGTGCTTAAAATTGTAGAAAACCACAATGTTTACTTTCGTGTGATGCACGAAGTAGCCATCTTTGAAACTGAACTCGGGGTCCTCTGAGTTCAGACGACTTGATGAGTCGTATATACGACCTCGGGGACGTTCTGTTTGCAACTTCCGGTTCGTAACTCCGGAAAACGACTTGCAGATCGACTTCGGTGGACAAATAGAACGCACCATAAGGATGCTGAGACCACTAGCGAAGCCTGTTAAAGGGCTGTGCACGTACTCATAGAACTGGAGTTACATACAGGTAACAACTATTCCTCGTGATTCTGTTATGTTGCGCTGGATGCAGTATGACAGTTCACTGGCTGGAAATCTGTCTGAATGTGAGAGGGGCCAGACCTACTGTATCTGCCAGAGTAAATGAAACAAAGAGGTCAAAGATTGGTCTGGTTTCCAGGCTAAGGGGCAACTCCACTGGCTACTAAAAGAATTCCGATTGTGTCTTACTTCATTTATTAATACCTCAGTAGACATTTTACTAATAAGCAGGGACGGGCACAGACATTTAGGGAGGCAGGTACTTCTCATAATTATTTATAACTAAAAAAAAATAACGTTATATATACACACACATCTCTGACTTTCTTACCAACTTATTTTAATTCCCTCAAACTAACACAATTGTATAAAATAATCAGTTCACACAGAGACATAATTTTTGCTGTAAAAGTATTTTAAATATTTCAATTCAAATGAATCAATGAATAATCAGAATTAATGACATTAAAGTTAAAAAACAATTTTTATAATTATTTTCACTGTTCAAATAATGACCATAACAATCAACAATATGACCTAATATGCTGAGGAAATAAATTCAAAAGTGCTTCAAGAATAGGGTTATTTCACTAGTAAATTGCGCGAACGACAAAAACATCCACCAGATTTTACAATAACTTTGAATGCACCACAAGGCTGTAGGTTACCAGTTTCATTGAAAGCACCATCTCTGTCTGTGTTTTTCTGACAACGGCTGCAACTGCAGAAGTGTCGGAATCCTCTACAGTGAGTGAAATACCGTCAAAGTTTACACCGTTTAGTGTTAGCTGTCAGCAATTTAACCGTGTTTAATCCAGCTGCTAGCTAGCGGAAGGCTAACGTTACCTGCTGTTGTGTAGCTAGTGTAGTGTTAACTAGCGTCACGTGCAGCAATGTTTCTGTTGCCTGTGGCAACCGCATTCTCTCGTCTCCCTCCTTCATTTTACAGTCGCATGGTGGCTAGAACGGCTCCGGGTGAAAGGTCAATATGGAATGGATTAATCTGCGTTATTTTTTTTAACGCGCTACTTTTTCTCAGATTAATTAATCGAAATGAACGTGTTATTTTGACAGCCCTAATATATATAGAATAACTGACTGCACCAAGGAGAGGGACGTAGTTTAACTAATACATTTTTATTTTGCAAATGACAATAAATCATATGAATTCTTTTGATGTTATTGGAATAAATCCTATTTCAAAATTAACAAAAATGTCAGGCCAGCCAACATGTCAGGCCAGCTGCCTCTGTAGCAGTGCTCTGTTCTCGCTCTCTCTCTCTCTCTATCTGTCTGCCCTAATTGTAGGGCTGGAGCCAGGTGTGTGGGAGTCAGGTGTCCAGCTGCTTCTCATCAGCCACAATCAACCTCTGCTTCATATGCCCGTTTCTTCCTCCACTCAGCATCAGATCGTAAACAAACCAAATCTCCTTTAACTTCTCCTCCAGAATGGCGGTGTGTACATTAGCTGGAGCAAGCAAGGGAGCGGAACCTCCAGAGACTGAGTTCCGCCCGCTTGACTTGGAGCCTAAGCTGGATATGCTTCTCTTGGATGTTGTCCTCAATTTGCCACCGTGTTTGCTATTGGAGCAGGGTGGAGCAAGTGGACGATGATCCAGTTGAATACACATACAAAGCACAGAAACGGAGAGACAGAAACACCTCACAATAACCTCCTAAATGATATCATAAAAGTGAATTTAAACATATAAACTTGTGGGATTTCAGCTCTCATTGGCTGCGATGTAACTCGAACCCTGCTGTCTTTTTCATGTAAAGATTCATCAACATACAACAAACTAATGGATAGTTATTTGATGAGGAGCCTACGATCAAAATTATGAAGTTACTGTTTAAAGCAGGACACTTTTTACATTTAGTGCAATTTTGAGTTTTTGATCTATTTTGCTTCCATATCTTCTTTTTCTCTAATGGAAGGAACACTTCCAAAGTACACATTAAGATGGTGTTTGCTTTAGGCCTTAGGTCTGTTGCATATGTAGATTTCTTCTAAATTAACCAAACAAGCTAATCTGCATATTTAAACATAACATTTCAGTGGGAAAATCTCTTGATGTAAATCATTATCTGGGGAAGTTCTGTGGTGATATGTTTTAGTTTTTTGTTCATCCTATTCACCTGCAGAGGCTTGTCAAATGTATGCAAATTAGGAATTTAATTAGTTAATGCATAATTTGCATATCAATGTGACAATTGTGATGATGTTATTAGACAAAAATCTTACTGTATTCACCTAGTGTACAGTACATTGGCCTGGATGAACATATTGCCTTAGCTAAACCTTAGCTAACTTATTACATTAGCTAGTAACGTTAGCGCACGCATGACACAAGTTAACTATATTTCTTATTGTCTTTTGGCTTATTAGCTGTAAAGGCACTGGCAGCTCAGTCTTTTGTTCAATACAACTTCCCTCCGCACAAGTCAAGAAAAACACAACTGGGACAGGAGCTGGGAGGTGCTGCTGCCTGTCTGCCTGTCTGACATCAATAAAATACATTTGGGGCACTCTGGTAGCTCTCCTGGTTGAGTCCCATGTAAGGCTCCGTCCTTACCGCAGCAGCTCAAGGTTCGATTTGAACCTACATGTTTTTGTCCTAAAACATTGACTCTCTAGGAGTTTTTCACTTCATTAACGTTAATTTTTACATTTTGGTCGCCTAAAAACGTCTTGTTCAGCATTTGTTCGGACCTTGCTAACCAAGCTAGTTAGCTAGCGCTAGCGTAGCGTTAGCTGGTAACTTAATGGCAATTTTATTTATATAGCACCTTTAATTACACATACATTCTTTACATTAAACTACATACAGAACAAATCATAAAAAACAAACAAGTGTAACCATACAAATTCTCTCTCTCTCACACACACACACACACACACAACACACACACACACACACACACACACACACACACACACACACACACACACACACACACACACTGTAAGTAATCCAATGTCTGAAGTTTTGAGAAGCAGTTGATCAGGCAGCTTGGTCCTAGTCTAGGTGTCCAGTGGGTTTCATAAATGTTCTATATGTCATTGAATTGCTTTGTTTTTGTTGTTATCTTCAGGCGTTAGCTAAATGTTATTCATTAGATCTTTCTGTAAAATAGAGGCTTGTTTATTTCCAATAGAAGAAGTAAAAAAAATGTACCACCTAGTAAAATATTTTACATGTGCGCTATTATTAATTATATATTATTATTAATGAGTTACATTTCATAAAACATTTCAAATATTTATTTTGTATTCTTATTTGTCGGAGTAGATGCTCTGACATATATGAATTTGAGAATTGAGAGAGTGAGAGAGAGAGAGAGAGAGAGAGAGAGAAATCAGCAATGTGGGAACAGATAGCAAATGAGCAGAGAGAGAGAACGCAAGCGCAGTGGCGGCAGGAAGGGGGGGGGGGGGCAGAGAGATAGAGAGTGTTGGCTAATGGGATTGAGGGAGCAAGAGCGAGGAGTAGAGAGGAACAGACAGAGTGTGAGACAGAGTTGGGGTACACCTGACCTTAAGAAGGGAGGGTAGCTCCTCTACTAGCCACACACACCCACTTACATATTTACACACACACACACACACACACACATACACACACACAACACACACACACAGTGCCAACAGGCAGAGGCAGTGAGCCAGCCAGCAGAGAGCCTGTCGACTAGCAGCCATGACAGACACCGGTGAGTAGTAGATACATATCGAAGATCCCCTTGTGTGTGTGTGTGTGTGTGTGTGTGTGTGTGTGTGTGTGCTTGTGTGTGTGTGTGTGTGTGTGTGTGTGTGTGTGTGTGTGTGTGTGTGTGTGTGTGTGTGTGTGTGTGTGTGTGTGTGTGTGTGTGTGTGTGTGTGTGTGCTTTCATACGTGTGATGACGTATGATACCAGCTGTGGTTATGTGGTTTTATATATCACACTCCAAGGAATGTGAGCGTGTGTACATTTGTGTATGAGGGCATTCTAGGGATAGATAGATAGACTAAATATGTATGGCGTATGATATACTGTATATGTAGATATATATTCTGATGATGATGATGATGATGATGGTAAATATGATTGAATTAATCTACATTGGTGCCTGACATTGAAACAAACATTTGTACATCATAATATTGTAGCTAATTTAATTAATCAATTTACTTTAGCCTCTCTTTCCAGTGCACTTCTTCTCTGAATTGCTGAAGATCAGCTGCAATATATTTTTGTGTTGCAGTGCAGTCCTAAGAGGGCAAAAAATACTAATATTTTTTTAAGATGAGTGCAAAAAAATGTATGAAAAAAATGTGTTTTATTTATACCCTATTTTAATACCACACATGCTAATGGCAAACATTAGCCTAAAGTAAGTAAAATACTTTTATGGTCATACTTCACAGAAAGAGGAGCAATTTTTTTATCTTAAAAAGCAGTAGTAAAAGACAATGGTGGGATGTAAAATGTTTCCCTAAGTGCGTGTGCTCATATAGGTCATTGGTCCGTAGCATGACTAGTCAGACTAGTGCAGTGCGGCTTGGGGGAAAAGCTGTTTTTTTAACATGGTGATGTTGGCCCCGATAATGCCTCCTTAAGAAGTATAATAGCTCACAAAAGTGAGTACACCCCTCACATTTTAGTAAATATTTCATTATATCTTTTAATGGGACAACACTGAACAAATTATACTTTGCTACAATGTAAAGTATTAAGTGTACAGCTTGTATAATAGTGTAAATGTGCTGTCCCCTCAAAATAACTCAACACACATCCATTAATGTCTAAACCGCTGGCAACAAAAGTGAGTACACCCCTATGTTAAATTCTCATAGAGGCAGGCCGATTTTTATATTTAAAGGCCAGTTATTTCATGGATCCAGAATACTATGCATCCTGATAAAGTTCCCTTGGCCTTTGGAATTAAAATAGCCCCACATCATCACATACCTAGAGATTGGCATGGGGTACTTTCCATAAAATCATCTCTCAATGCAAATCAAACCAGCTATTAGGCTAACCGACATAAAACCATGCCAATAGGTATGGTGAAGGGTATGTGATGATGTGGGGCTATTTTAAGTCCAAATGTTCAAGCTCTCCTGAAGTCAACAATCATCTCCTTTGTCTTGTTGACATTAAGCAAGAGATTGGTGTCCCTGCACAGTCTTCAAGCTGACCTACTTCCTATATGCTGATTCGGCGTCATTGGCGATGAGCCCCACGACTGTGGTGTTGTCAACATAGTGGATGATGTGATTTCCCTTGTTGCTTGTGTTCAAAGTGGCAGTGGGACTGTCTGGGTTCTGTCGCTCAGAAAGTCAAAGAACCCAATTGCACATTGAGGTGCTCAGTCTGAGGGAGTACAGTTTATTTGTCAGGGTCAGGGGAATGATTGTGTTGAAGGCAGAGCTGTAGTCAATAAACAGCATCCATGCATATGTGTTCTTGTTCTCCAAAACGGACAGAACCAGATGGGTAGCACATGCAGTGGCATTATCTGCAGAGTGTTGCTGCCGGTAGGCATATTTATGTGGGTTGAATATGTCTGGGATGGAAGCATTGATGTGTCCTTTGACTAGCTGCAAAAACATCATGACAACTGAAGTAAGTGCCACAGGGCGGTACTCATTGAAACAGGTTGTTGGTGACTTTTTCGAAACTGGGATGATGATGGTTGATTTGATGAAATGATGGTACAACAGCATGAGCCAGGGAGATGTTGACGAGGTCTGTTAACACCTCAGTCCTTTGGTACGCACAGTCTTTGAGTGGGAATGTTATCAATGCTATCGTGGGTTCACCCTCAGCAGTGTTCTCACATCGCAGTACCTGCCCTTTTGCCTAGGGGAGCTGATTGGTGGCTTCATAGCGTGTGTAAAAAGTATTTAGTGTGTCTGACAGGGAGTCGTCACTGGTGGTACATGAGTACCCTTACTTTTTATTGTGTATCGCCTCCTCCGAAGAAGACGTAGAAGACATACTTTTTAATTGATCCCCAGTGGGGAATATACATTTTTACACTCTGTTGATATTACGCATTATACACAGGCCTGACATACACTCACATGCACAAACAGGACCGAATAAAAGAAAATTAATGCATATATACATTAATTAATGGAGAGATATCAGAGTGAGGGGGCTGCTCATGAAGGGCACCCTGAGCAGTCAGTGGTGCCTTGCTCAAGGCAACTCATTCTCACTCCCAGTGTGTCAAAAAGTAACACTTGGTCAGGTGCCTTTGGCGTTTGTTACTGACACAAAAAGTCTCCTTTAGGGTCTCAGTCCAACTGACATGCAGCACAAGAACAGGACAGTTAGGGTTAGAAAACGATCGTGGTTGGGGTAACAAAATGTACGTTTCAGTGACAGGTTTAGGAAAAGATTGTGGATGGAGTTACAAAATGTACATTTCAATGAGTCCTGTGTTGTTTGACCCATCCACCACCCAACCTGCCTCCTTACGCAGACTTTCGGTCTTTCGTACTTCTCGCTACTGTTGTCGCTCATAATACCATGTCAACTTACAGCGCCGCGGTCAAGCTATTGCTCTGCCCTGTGCGTCGCATGCACACGCAAAAGGTTGGTTTGGGCGTCTCTAAAGCTAAGAGCTACAGACCAAGCGTCAGTATTTGACAAGTTGACAAGTACCTCAAGGGCACCTCAGCAGTGCCTAGGAGGTGAACTGGCACCTCTCCAGCTACCAGTCCACACTCCGTACTTGGTCCGTACAAGGACTTGGACTGGCGATCCTCGGGTTCCAAAGAACAGCCACTACCAACGACAGAAATGTCTGTGCACCAACCTTTATTTACATAGACACCACAGTCACACCATTTTTCTATACTGAGAAAACCAGCCAATTGTTTGCTTGCTCCCCACCCCATCACATACTATTATAATTAATGGAATGATTTGCCAAGACAATAATGCAGCTATGAGTTAATGGTGGTTGTGGTGGTCAGCACGTTTTTTAAACTAATGTATTTCAATGGGAAGCATCTTTCGTGATCACAGCACGACTACAGTAGCAAGTAGTATGGGGTTCCGCCATCCATTCCGACATACCTCATCCAGAGGAGTAGATACCCCAACTCCGACATTGACGTCTAATTGTCGGAGTGGCGGCACTTCCATTGTTTTCAAATGTCCCACCACTCCGACAATTTTTGTTTCCATTAGGGTCGGAACAGCAGCATGTCTGAATAGCGGCATGTCTGAATAGAAGCATGTCGGAGTGGCGGCATGTCGGACTGGCAGCATGTAACCAGTAGTATGAAAGGCCGAAAATCCGCGTAGGGAGGTTGGTTGGGGTGGTGGATGTGTCAAACAACACAAACAACACAGGACTTTCACCCCAGAGACCGGGGATCGTTTCCGGCGTGTCACGTTTCCTTTCCCCGTTCTTCTTTTCCTAAACCCAACCTCCGTGTTCCCATTACATGCTGACCACCACGAAAAAGAGATAACCATGTCCGTGTACACAAATCAATAGATAAAAAATGACGTGACCATTTCACGAACTGCCGTGAGACCGTGTTGGAATATAACATACCCCCTCTCCACAGTTGGAGCCAAAAAAAGTGTTTTTTTCTAAAGGAGGGATTGACTTTTCCCGTATTTCCAATTAACTCCGAAAATTACTTTTAGATGTTTTTACTCATTACACATACACCATTTAGTTGTTAAATGCATTATAACAACCTGCTACAACGCTTGTTCCCCAGTCCTCATTTTATTGAAAACATTTATCTTATACAATGTTGATTCAGTGGCATTTTTTCAACATATAAGTTGTGACTGCTTAAAAATGTTGATTTAAAGTATTTTTTTTTAACCTCAAACATGTATCAACCTGTATGACCCTAACTGAATGAACTGTCTGGGACATGACTTAGTGTTGGGTTAGTTAGGGTGTCTTCTGAGACAAATCACACACAATTGTTCCCAAATAGTAAAGCATGGGCTCATCTCCCTTTTTTTACATTGCGTAAAATGTAAAATACGCTCAGCTTTTTTGATGCAAAGCATGGAATTGTTCCCTACCCAGTCTATATCAACGACCCCTCTTTGGGGACATTCGGCTGTTTGTCTCACTGGTCTCTTGCCCTCCGGGCTCCGTTTCAGAATGCCCAGAACAAAACCAAGGCATGCCAGGACTTCTTTTATCCCTGTGGCCATTGAAAAACTCTTAATTTACTTCATTAACTTGCTTGCTTTTATGTGTATTCTTCCTAGATAGCTTGAATTAGCCTGGATGGATTATTTATGTATGTATTTATTACATTCATTTGTACTTGCCTCTGTACAGCACTTGGCTTAACTTAACATGTATGTATTTACTGTGCTGTTTCTAATGTTTTTAACCGTAGCTTCTGGATCAGTGTGGTAGGTGTACCTTGTTTTCATTTGTGGTGTGGGATTTTTCTGTATTTGTTGCTGTTTGTTTGTCGACCTTGTGATTTGACGCCTGCTGCAGATAAAATTTCCTTCGGGATAATTAAGTTAAAGTTGAAGTGCGAGTGCACTGTTTAGCTCAACATTGGAGGTATAGAAACTATTCTGTGGCCAGGGGCTGACATGCATTACAAGCTAAAGACACACCACCCAACAACCCAAGCCTCATCTGAAGCCACTACTGCTGCTGTTGGTGCTGCTGCTGCTGCTGCTGACTCTTAATTGTCTTGCTAACTGCTGATCTGAGGCATGAACCACATAGGCAGCACTATAAATGTACAGCTTTAAATACTGAACCTAGAGGTGGATTAACAGCTCTCTGACACTGTCTGCACTTTAACTAAACATAATAAGCTTCACAGTGATTGGGGTTTATTGCTGGACTGTACTGGATTGTGCAGGTGTTCCTTGTGTCCACCCTCTGCATATACAGTATGTATGTCAATGTACGTATATATGTGTGTATGTTTGTATATGTGGAAACACACAGTGTAGTTGAGGCATCTTTGATATGCACCCTGGGGACTCCCTCGCAGCACTCTGTGGTACTGATTAGTAAATTGCTCACCTGCTCTGTTGTCAAACACACATGGACACATGCACACGGTCTCTCACGGACACGGACACACACACACACACACACACACACACACACACACACACACACACACACAGTATGATGCTGACGTAGCAGGCTGTGTATCAGCCTGATGGCCCCCTTCACTAAGGCTATTTTCATTCGACTTACAAGGGATTAGTTTAGGTGATTACCGTCTGCAGGTCTCTCCTCACTGTGTGTGTGTGTGTGTGTGTGTGTGTGTGTGTGTGTGTGTGTGTGTGTGTGTGTGTGTGTGTGTGTGTGTGCGTGTGCGTGTGCGTGTGTGTGTGTGTGTTATGCATTGTGTTGTATGAGCATTTGTAGCTCCTAAGGTTTGTGCCTGAACTTGAATCCATGCCAGCAGTAGAATAAATATCGTAGATGTATCAGGTTAAATAAAGGGGATAAAGTAACTGTTGTAGCGTAAATGGTCGGTTAATTCATTTAAAAGAGCGGTCAAGTATGGTGTCGTCTCTACTTAAAAGTACTGGTGTGAGGGCTGTGTCCTGGCCCTCGTTTTTAACTTCTTCTGTCTTTAAACATTCATTTTCCTGAACTAATCTTTCCCTTTTTGACATAACATCTCTCCCATCATTTAAATCTGTAGTCACAGCTACATGTAAAATATACAAACAATGCTAACATTATTAAACAGAAAACCTAATATATTGTAAACATCACACCGTTGAAAGCAATCCCATTATCAAGAAAACATTTCAATCAGGAGAGACTTTGTTTGCAGACATGCAAAAGAACAATATTTATTATACAACTGCATGACAAAATGTATGAGTCTTTTGGAGATTAGACTCCTTCAAATTAATATTTTTTAAAAGGGGTAGAGAATAGGAAACATATCCCCCGATGGAGTCTAGACACTGGTGGCGGGACCAGACCGACGAGGCAATGAAATGGCCAGCCGGGACAATCATGAAGACTGGAGGCGGCAGGGGAGGTGGAGGGTTGAGCGCTTTGCCTAGAACGAAAACTGAAATGCACAGGGAGAACATATTTAAGCAGAGCTGTAGTGCTGTGATTGGTCCTTGAATTCCGTGGTCATGTCTGATTGGTTTAAGTGAAAGTATCGCTTCTTAACAGCTGATTTGATTTACGGAGAAAGAGTAATGATTGGGTTAATGACGTCTTCCTGAAAGAATTTGCGCTGTGCTTCATATGTTTGTATATATATCTACAAACATATGTTTATATATATAGCCTATACATATACATACTGTATATGTGTGAGTATCTGTATATGAAGGATATATGAACCACTTTGTGTAGATCCCAGGCTTGGGTGCTGCTGACTCAACCCACCCCCCCCCCCCCCCCCTCTCCAAAGGGCACAGCAGCACATGATTAGGGGGCCATATGTTGGAGTCAACCCCCGGCTTACTCACAGCACATCCTTTGGAGGTGTGTTTTCACGTCCTCTCACATCAGCGTTCAGTTAATTAATACACAGGTTACTTTAAAAGCAAAAGACAGTTTCTCTGTTTCTGGTGGTTTGTGTCCACTGATGCAGTTTATACTCTTCTGGAAGGTGAGAGCAGTAGCAGATCTCAGGGCACTGGGTGTTAGAGGGGTCATGAAGTGTTGGGTTTGGGTCTGGGTTTTCCATTACTGTCAAAAAAGGAGTATTGGACTAGTTTTAATGTGTATCTGTCATGGAAGAATGGTTTGCACAGGATTTAGGCAACCTCTCTTCATCTTCAGCACGAACAAAAACATGTTCCAGTATTTAAATAAAACACAATATGGTGTTGTTGACAGATGGCATACCCAGAGCAACAAGGATTTGTAATAAAATGAAGATTGGAAATAGATCAGGCGAGGCTATTACAATCTGTTAAAAATGCCTTGATTAGCCCTGATACAGATCCTGCACATTGGTGTGAACATATAGTGTCACGAATCTCCGGCCGTATGTGAGTGATTGTGTTTGTCTTTATCTGTAGTATGCTTGGTGTGTGTTCTGTCTATTCTGTGTTTGTGCGTCTTCCTTGGTCTCTCCCCTGGCATTCGTTTGGGGGGGGCGTGCCTGGCCTGTCCCTTCACACACCTTCCTTTCACCACACCTGTACCTCATCCGCTCGTCAAGGCAGTACTTAAGGTACAGCCAGACATCCAGTCCCCGCCGGATCGTTATGAGGTACTGTTTGAGGAATCCCGGACCTCGGTCCTGGAGACGCTGCCGCCGCCATGAGAAAGCCTTTTGAAGTTGGCATATTCTTAACTTTTGTTGTTGATGGTGTTGATGGTGTATGTTTGTGTGTTGCAGACTCTCTTATCGAGGCTCTAAAGGCTATCAGTGTGAGCACAGAGGTGATTGAGGAGGAGCTTAAGCCTCATTTGGACACAGTGCTGGCTGCTCTTTTGGAAAAGAGTAAGTCATGTATACATACACACTCACTCACGCACTCACTCACTCACTCACTCACTACTATTCACAAGAAAGAAACATGAAACAACCCAAAGCTCAATTCTCGATGAGTCTTCTGGGGATGGATGGGGTTGCGCCCTGGCCAGATACATTGAGTTTCTGTAGCTCTATTATTTATTCCATCCTGCCGGCACAATAGATCTGTAGTTGTGTTGCTGAGTTGTGTAGCCCAGGGGTCCATTTGAGTCTAACCCTGATGTCTGAGTTGATTTACCCTGACATGGGAAACTCTAAGTTTTCGGTTCCAGAACAGCTGATATGAGTTGGTTCAATCAACTCAGAGTAGGTTCACTCAGAGTTTAGCGCATGCACCACCACAATAAAAGCATGAATGGAGCCATGATACTATGATTCACCATGGCAACAACCACAAACAAATCTGTCGGCATACTTTATCCCTCTGGAACTGGAACTACTCATGCGCACATACAGCAAGTTTGAACATATATTCTGTTAAAAAAAGCAACACGGCTGCTGCTGCAAAATAGCAAGAATTGGTATGGGAGAAAATTGCTGCTGGAGTAAATGCATAAGCTCTAATATAGTGTATTCATTTCATATTTAAAACGTATAATATTACTGGTGAAATAGTATTGAACCTATAATCTATTTCATTTAGGTGCAATCCTGCAGGTGAAAAAAGTCCAAGGCCTACTACTCCCATTTTGAAGCTGGTGCACCATCATTAACAGAATTATAATTCATAATCTTTTATTTCAAAGGGTTTACATCATTCACCTGCAATACTGTGGAACTCCTTTTTAATATCTCTCACGCCGCCTTCCCACTGGCACTTGAAATCAGCTCCGATATGGCTTCAAAACGACCGGAAGTCATTCATTTCCTATGGAGATTCACAGACCGCATGCGACTGGGTCCAAACCGGGTCTGAACGAGTGCAGTGCGAAACAAATCATGTCCGTTGGTCAGCCGGATGCGACAAGCAACGGACGGTTCCTATCCGACAATTTGAGCGGAAGATAGCGTTGCTATGGTAATGATAAACAAATCTGAATTCTTAACTTTTAATAAAATAAATGATTTCATAACGATGTGTTATGTAATTTTTTTATTTTCATGATTTCCTAGCTAACGTTATAAGGGCAGTTAATACAATTGCTCACGATAGCTAATCGACGCTAACTAGCTAGCTAGTCATCAATGGGATCGTCAACAAAAGGAAATGCCATGTTCGAGAAAAAAACATTTTCTAATCTGCCTAACATAGTTAGTAAACCAGCATGTTTCTTTATTCATGCAGATGACAACAATGCGCTAAAATGCGTCTGATACAGACTGAATGAATTGTAATGTATTTATTTGAACAGGGACAGTACACAAAAAACATTAATAGATGTCTTGTGCCAGGTTGTAGCAAGTTGCTAGTTTCTGCCCATAGTCCCTGGGCAGGTAGATGGCACATTAAAATACAAAGTATTTACAGTACACAATACAGATACATGAAGTCATACAAATCTACAGACATTATTGTTCCCCAATCCCACCCCAAAAACACACAGTAATTTAGCACATCAATTCACTGGTGGGAGCAAGTCTGCTTTGTTAACCAATGCTTTGCTAAGCGTGAGAATGAGTGCAAGTTAGTGCATGAAATTAGCTCTGTAGGAAGAGTATTCCACTGATTTATAGCCACAAAGGAGAATGATGTCCTCCCAAATGCAGTTTTGCATTGTGGAAGACTACATTCGCCCCTTGTGGCTGATCTAGTTACCCGTGTTGTTTTTTCAGAGCAGAGTGTAACAAATCTTTTCAGAGGAGGAGCAGAAGCATTATGAATTATTTTAAAAATTAAGCAAACATTTGAGTGAAATTTCAAGATTTAGCATGTCATATTTAGGGAGAATATGACAGTGGATGTAACGACGTGGCTTTTTGTCATGGATCTTGAGGGCACTTTTATATAATGATTCAAGTGGCCTTAGGGCCTGAGACCAACTTGAAATACAATATAAAAAATGAATGAGGAAATGAAAGTGCACTGTGTGAGAGGGAGGAGACTGAGAGAAACTCGAGGTTTCTTGAAGAAAACCTGCTCCCGACCAAGTTAGGTTCACAGACTTAGTTACCATAGTAACTGACTCTGAGGTGAAGTTACCTCTCTTTCACTAAAAACGGGCCCCAGGTGGGTGAGAGGGTACTGTACGTACACACATGCATACATGAATGTGCCCCCCTACATATAGAAATATACTATCAATACATCTCAATTCATACATATATTTAGCCTGGGACAACAAAGACAAAAATATTCAATGATTTTTTTTTTTTAATCGGTCTCTGCTGAGAAACAGTAAAAATGCCAACACATTGGACAGGCAATGGTGCGTAAGTGTGCCCCCATGAATGGCTGACCACAGCAGGAATAGACAGCATTGTGTTTATTAGACGCAAACAATTTTCAATAATTTGTGTCTAATAAACACAATGCTGTCTATTCCTGCTGTGGTCATCCATAATAATCCATGAATAAACCTGCAGGTTGACAGTGCATTACTATCAGCCTATTATTTATTTCAGGAACCATATGGGAAAATATAAATGTATATAGAAGAGAAACAGTGGCACTGAAAGTTTGGATATTTTTTTGTTAGTTTTTGTGTTCCGCAACCTCACCAAAACCAGCCTGCTTTTTGGTGTTACTACCATTAAATTATACAAAAACATAGATCAGGTGGCGGTTACTCCGGCCTCCATGTGTTGTCCTTCCACCACTCGGCCAATCCTTACAGGGGAATAGTAATGTGAACAACACATGTCATAGCAATCTGCCTACTACAGTAAGCCCTTTCCAGATATGGGATATGTAACAATGCTGGCGTCATTTGTTGAAGTGATGGCACTCAAACATAGCATTGTGTAACTTAAATGTAATATATTGTACATGTACATGTACAATATATTGCATTTATGTTACTCTATGTCTTTAGAGATTATAAGACCATTACATTGAACTACTGTGCTTGTGGAAAATAATATAAATTGAAGAAATGTAAAATTCTGTGTCGATCTGGGGGCCACATTCTGCTTTATGATGAATAATGCAAACGTTGAAGGAGCTGATGGGATTACATTCAACTGATATTGTATTTTCTATGATTTCATGTGACAAATAAGAAAATTGATTGATTTGGGTGGCTTGAGAATGCTTCTGAGTGGCTTTATGTACCCTGTAGTTTCCTTTAGTAAGTTCTCAATGTATTTCCAATATAGAATACACAGTCCGACAGCACCCATGCAGAGTTCAAAATGACAACACATGACTCTTACTTAATTCCTTGCTGCTCACATGCTGTAACCTTGTACGTGAAATGTTGCAGTTCTGCTCAGCAGATGTGACCCACATGCAAACTTGCCATCATATAACAACGTGCATGTCTGAAAGGTACTCTACATTACCCTGGATTTTGTGTGCAAATTGTATATTCGGTGTAAGGGTGGCACACGTTGCCTGTTAGACCGTCACATATGTTTTTTATGCAAAAACACTAAAACCTACTGGTCAAAACTAACTTAGTATCTAGTATTTAAGCTGTGATTCAATATCTTGTTTTTATTTTCAATAAATGAATTTGTGTCCACAGAGAAGGATGCTGCTGTTGAGATTGCCAGAAGTGGGATTCTACCCACACTGGCTCAGGCCTTACGGAGCAAAAGCTCCCTTTCCTGCCAGGTGGCTCTGGTGGTGGCGGAGATGGCCAGAGAAGGTAGGATACTGCTGCAGTTTTGTTGGATAATATCAAACAAGATAACATTTGTGATATTTCAGCCGCAAATAAAATACATCAGGGAAATGTTGAATATTTTAAATGATATCTAGGGGAGACCAGGGGTAGTTGTAACATTTGACATTTCTGTCTGTATCTTGGAGCTCTTTTAAGCCAATGGGTTCAAAATGTGATACAAACTAATTCCATGTGTCTGCTATAAAATGGCGAAGCTGTTATCTCTGAACGCCATAGCTGTGTATAATTAAGGTCATTCCGTTTTGAATGACAGTTGGGCTGCCGTCACCGCAGGCCTGCATACATTGTAGGCTTCATTCAGCTCGCCTCAGCTCCATCCACGCTCCACCTCTATACCCATTTTTAGATTTGCAGACGTCACGCCTGCCAAGATGGCGAGGGCCACTGGGAGCCGCCCACTTTGAGCTTCATTTTGGCTCATCAGTAACCTCTGTCCATATTTTATACAGTCTATGGTCTAGAATCACATTATCTTCCCCAACAGTTTGTCCAGAATGTTCAAACTCTAATGGCTCAGAGAAAAAGCAAGCTTGAAACCAGAATCACAACTCACGCACAGACAGGTTGAAATGAGGTGTGTCCTTGTGTGTGTTGTAGCTGCAGTCAGGGAGCCGTGCATTGAGGCAGGCCTGGTGAAGGTGCTGGTTCCCCATCTGAACAGCAACGACCAGGAGATGCTGCTGAACACTGGCAGGGCCATCGGACGCATCTGCTTTGACAACTGTGAGTTGGTCTGACATTGCTGGCTCAGTCAGCAGGGTTCATGATGATAGACGGTGTGTGTATGAGGCAGAAACTGTGGAGGTTACACTGGCAGACAGCAAGTCACTCTATAGGTTTTAATAGGTACCAGTGTTGTAGTCAAGACCACCTAAACCGAGACCAAGTCATCACCAAGACCAGAGTGTTTGAAGACTGAGACAAGGCCAAGAATTTGAGGAGTTGAGACCGATTCAAGACCAAGACCAGACCAAATTGAGTCCAACACTGCATGCCACGATAAAATGTGGAAAATGCTAACCATAGGCACTTCTCAAATTGATCTGAAAGATCCAGATTCCCATAAAAAACACCCACAGAAAACACCTGTATTGTTATAAGTGTATCATGAGAAATCCATCCATCCGTCCATCTTTGTCCGCTTATCCGGTGTCGGGTCGCGGGGGGAACAGCTCCAGAATGAGACATGCCTTGATAAAATAATCAAAAGATAAAATCCGGAGTCGTCTTTATTTGAGACCGAGACAAGGCCGAGAAAAATGCGGTTGATTCCGAGACAAGACCGAGAACTTCAAAAAGTGGTGTTGAGACCAGCATCGAGACCAAGACCGATCTCGAGTACTACAAATCTGGGACACCATGAAATGAAGTAATAGCCTGGAAGTGGAAGTGAAGTTAAAAGCAAACAACTGCATAATAAAACGTGTCCATATCGGTCACTTTAACCTTGATCACCTTCTCTCTCTCTCTCTTTCTTTCTTTCTTTCTTTCTTTCTTTCTTTCTTTCTTTCTTTCTTTCTTTCTTTCTTTCTTTCTTTCTTTCTTTCTTTCTTTCTGACCTCCCACCCAGCATTCCAACAGGACCAGTTGGTCCAGAGTGGTGTAATCCCCAGACTGGTATCCATTATAAGGGAGTATCCAGAGAACGACCCCCTGGTCAACGTCTGCCTGCTGGCCCTCTGTAACCTGGCTGACATGGGTGAATATTTAGTAATTGTATTTATTTTAGTAATTCATTATCAATTTGCTGTGATTTAAATCACATGTCCCTCACACCTATACAGTACAGGGTATAAACAAACTATTTTGATGCTTTTTATGCACTCTGCCACCTTATTTACGTTAAATACACAGTCTTAATCATTAAAATATTTAAATGTGTACCTCAAAAACTGTCTTTCCAGATTAACTATGGATTGCGATGAGGGCTACACTTAAAACGTTCGGGGCTTAGCCCCGGCAAAATGACCCTGCAAAGCTGAGGTGTTTACATATTCTTCATGTACTCTCCTTGCTTTCCTGTCAGTCATATAAAACACAGACTCTCACAGGTACAAAGGCACAGGCATTGCTGGCACACACCCCGAGTGTGTACGATACCAAGAGAGATCAGTGGGAAGAACATACAAACAAACACAGATCACTTCAGTCATTCTTCAGTGCTTCCCCAACTCATTTCATCATGGAAGAGGACAAACAATGAGCCAGAGCTAATAAAGTCATGTCACCAGGACAAAGGAATCAAAGCCCATTTCAAAAGACTGCTGTGGTAAATTGGCGGTAGATCTCAGATGTATGATCACTGGTAGTCAGGATACTTGGTCACCTCCTCACTGTCTATAGTTATAGACCCCTGTGTTTGCAGACTCTGCGAGGGATGCCCTGGCAGAGCTGGATGTGGCAGGCGTACTGACGTTTCAGCTGAAACGGGCGCCCGATGCCGAACGCCGACATGTCATCCTGGAAATACTGGGCTCACTGGGCGAGAGCGGTAAGACCTGCAGGGTGCTTGTTGATGGAACTGGTTTCATCAAGCATGCCTTGATATATTCACTATGGAGCTTACCCACTGCTAGTACCAGCTCGACTCGGCTTGGCCCCGTCCTCCATTTTTCCATTGCAGATTTAGTACTGCCTCATGCGTGAGGCGAGCGTGGCTGGTCGTCATAGCGACGGCGCAGGAAACAGCCGTGACCTAACGCGACACACACACAGAACGTTGAAGGTGTGTTGTTTCTGATTCTCGGCATGTGTGGCTGCACGAAGACACATTTAGTTTCTAAAGAAGCTGGAGGCAGCAAAAAAAACACAGCTGGCTAAACTATTTAAAAATGACGGGTTTGTCCAGTACACTCCCCTCTGTCGCTAGCAATGATGACGCAGTGATTAGTGACGATTCTCTCCGACCAATCAGTAGTCTGCAGGTTTTCACGTCACCTGTTGGTATCGTCTCAGCTTGCTTGGAACCTCGACGGAGGTGGTACTAAAAAAAGTACCTGTTGGCAGGTACCAGGGTCTTTTTATCATAATGGAAAACCAAAAAAGGCGAGTAGAGTCGAGGTGAGTCGACCAGGTACCATGTAGTGGAAAAATGCCAGGCTTTATCACGACTTAGGAGATTTTGCCTATTGTTTATACCAAGGTAGCCAATCCTTTAATAATTCTTGTTGTGTTAGGTCATTGTGGGTAATAACATTCAAGCAATCAATCTTTATTTTCCCAGCCAGGTGACATCAGTCATAAAACAACAGCTATGAAATACAAAAACAGTCAATAGTCAATCACACAACACACAGTAAAGCACAGGCAAGATAACAGGCACAAATAACATCTTCCTTAAAGGGTAACTACCGTTTTTTTTTTCAACCTGGACCCTACTTTCCTATGTTTTTGAGTGTAAGTGACTGACAAGAACAACAATCTTTGAAATTGGTCCAGTATTAAGCGTTAATGCTGTAACCAGCAGCCACAGACCAGCTGCAATGTAACCCTACGGGGCAAATGTGCATTGTCAGTTTGGTCCTCTAAAAGTGGTTTATTTTGCAACTGAAAGGCTCAGATTATTATTATAAGTGTCTGACAACATTATGGAAAGGATCCCTTCAGAGATAGACCTCTTTAAGACCTTTCTGTTAGAAACAGCTCTGAGATTGCTAGCACTAAACCCACCAGACTCTATTTAAAAAAGCAATACTTTTAGCGTGTATAGAGCCAACATATTTTCACACGTAAATCAGTAAACTATGTGTTTATTTCAACCAAAACTAGAGTTGTGATGGTTGGAAAAGTAGAAAGACGACCCAAAACGGCTTTTCATAGTTTTATTTTGTTTCTGTTGACTTTGAATGAAGTGTATTTTTATGATGCTAAAATTACAGTTTATTTACATGGAGTCTGGTGGCTTTAGTGAACACGGATGTTTTTATGTTTAAAAAAATGATTTTACTCTTTAACAGAAAGGTCAACCTCCTTAGAAATCATTTCCATAATGTTGTCAGACACTTAGAATATTAATCTGAGTCTGTCAGTGGCAAAACAAGCACTTTTGTGAAGGTAAATACAAGCTGGACAATTGCCCTATTAACTTACATTGTAGCTTGTTTCACCGCTGCCGACTGCAGGGATCTCTCTTAATACTGGCCCAGTTTCAAAGATCGGATGTAACTCAAACCCTGGGATGGGACTAAAAGGTGAATGGATAGGGTAATTGTACAATCAGTGTTGAGCCTGCTGGGAGTGTACTATGGCGTGGTGGTGACACCACTTCCAGAAAATTGACATACACATAAAAAGAAAATCTTGACCAGATTCTGGGGGCATCAAGGGTTGTATGTTGTATGATGTCAGATTTTCAATCACGAAATAATGCTCAGTTTTGCTGTACATTTATTGGAAGATAATGTTAGCTGTTAATAATGATAAAACAAATTGTGCTGGACCACCAGATACACTGAAGCTGCAGTTTGCCGAGTCAGGAGTACCAGAGGCTTTATCAGAGATGATTCGGGCTTTGCAGGGAGGATCTGACCCCCACGATCTCTGCAGCATCAAGATCGCCTCCAACCTTATAGTGTCCCTGCTTTTAGGAGGTGAGTGATGCAGGTGAAACCCTGTGGCACATCACATCTATGAATGTTGTGAATACAGCAGCAACTCTGTCTCTGTCTGTCTGTCTGTCTGTCTGTCACCTTATTCGCCTGATAATCAATTTACTGTGCATATTCAGCTGGGATTGGCCATTTCAAATGACACTGACTGTTGTCCTGTACTGTCATTTATCATTGCATTCAGACAGTATGCACAAAAAATGAAGTGTTGACCAACTGTAATTAGCTGTTATCAAAAGAAAGAGGCACAACAGGAGATGGAGGAGATGGGCAGGGGCTGGCCACGACATAACAAAGCAGCCAAGCAGGTTGTTTATAGTACTGTGACCCCTTTCAGCCTCACGTATCTAAAATAGTAGTGTGACCTTTCTGGGTGGCAGTGGGCAGACCATTATGTCTCTGTGTTACAGAAATATCTAACATTGGTGCATCAGTGTTGTTTTACTGTATTAGTTAGCAAATCATTTTTATATGTCAATATATTTTATACAGGGATGGTAATGACAGCGCTGCTTGTAGGAAGAAATAGTGTGCTGTTTGTGAGTATCATAATGATCTTGTTTAAAGGACTTTGTGTATGTGTGTGTGTATCTTGTATGCTCTCGCGTGTGTGCCTGTGTGTGTGTGTGTGTGTGTGTGTGTGTGTGTGTGTGTGTGTGTGTGTGTCTCAGATGAGTCGATGCAGAAGTGTTTTGGTGAGGGCTCCGGTGTGGTGTATCAGGATGTTCTGTCCTGGCTGCAGAGCTCCAACACCCAGTTGCAGCTGTCCGGAGCGCTGGCCGTCGCCAACTTCGCCAGGAACGGTATGATATTCTTTCAGAAATGAGCCCAGATGTATGACAGGTTTGTGAGGAGACATTCCCTGCCATCAGTGTCATCTATGTGGAGCTGATATAGGATAAGCAAGCAGCCACCACCACAGTTTGGGAACATGTAATAGTAAAACATGTCTGGTTCTATGTATTGTACACCTTTCTGCTGACTGTGCATTTTGCAAATTCCTAATTCAATGTGTATCTAATTAATTTTAACACAGGAAATCTGGGGACAGGTCCTCCATAATAATGAAGTTTGCTGAGGAACTTAAGCTTAAGACCATTCACCTCTTCAAAATACAGTTCAACAGATTGAGTGTTTTCTCATTTTAAAGTAATACACTATTACTTGTAATAGGATAATTATATGTAGTTTGTGTGAGTTATTTAAAGTGCTACACGTTGTGGTATATGTAGTGTTTTGAAGGAGTCTTTGTTGGCCTGCTGTGTTTCTGTCAGACAGTAACTGTGTGAAGATGCTGGACCTCGGTGTGGTTCCACACATCCTGACCTTGTTGGAGCAGCATGTCGAGGAAGGAGACGTGTCGGTTCAACATGCTGGACTGAGCGCACTCAGAAACCTGGCCATTCCTGGTACTGATCAAAGCAAAACATTAGACATACTAGTGGTGTAACGGACCATAGTAGATCCGATTCACGATTCGAAATGCATGTGAACCATGGATTAATTGCAAGGTTTAATAATAATACGAGTGTGAAATACCTTTTTAATGTCGCTGGGACTTAAAGTAGGCTGATAAATGTCTATGAAGGGGTTGCTGTGAAAAGATGCATGCAACAAAATGTTCTGTTCACGTGAACGGGGCATGCTATAATCACTCGATAGAGACGGTCATGGCACGCTGGAGGAGAGGAAGAACTTGAAAAGCCGCGACCCCGGCTACAGAGCTCCGTCGTATCAGCGGCAGTTGGTAGTTAAGTTACCTGAGAATGGGGGGCCTTGAGCCGGGTACAGGGCACCGCGAGCTGCCAGTCATTTCGACCGACATTACAGTTAGGTAGTGATGGCCAAATGAAGCTTCGTGAAGCATTTTCTTTATTTTGTGAACCCACTAGATGGCGCTCTTGGTTTTAAGAGAAAGGCCTAAGGCATTGCAATTCAGTGTATTCTCAACCCTTTGTTGAACAGAGAGCGCCATCTAGTGGGCTCAGAAAATAAAGACAATGCTTCACAAAGCTTCATTTGGCCATTAGTACAGTTAGGTTTAGGTGACAGAAAGTGAGCTTTCAGCAGCAGCGTCAGTTAGGTTTAGGCACAAAAACAACTAGTTAAGTTTAGGAAAAAGATTGTGGTTTGGATCCAAACACTCCCAAGGGACACGCATTTCCGGGCCGAAAGTCCTTTGGTTTCCCCAGGAAAGCGACCTCCACTCCCCGGCTTAAACATGCTGTTTTTTATGACAGTTCTTTAAGTACTGATCCATGAGTTTTGTGATACGTTGCACCCCTAAGATATACATATGTTCCATTGACCCAACATCAAAGTAATTACCTAACACTGAAACTTACCTTCTGAAGGATACTCATTTACATTTACAAGAAACAAAAGACTCACTGAATCCTCTTCAAAAACAAGTCAGATGGACACATTTCGGAAAAATATATTACATGGGTCAATCAGGAAAAGAAAATCAGTAAACATACTGCTAAAGGTTTAAACTGTCTTTACTTCTATCATTTACATTTGATTTAAAATGACATTGATGCTCTGTGTCTTTCAGGCACCAACAAAGTGCAGATGCTGGAGGACGGGGTGACTGAGAGGATAAAGACCCTGCTGCGATCTGACATGCCGCCAGTTCAGTTCAAACTGCTGGGTACGCTACGCATGATGGTGGATGGACAAGGTGAGCAATGCTGTTGGTAGCCTGAGATGTGATTCCTGTTGTGCACAATCAGGCATCAATAATTGTTCAAATTGAATGGACATATTGCCATGACTACCATTCTTCCCAGAGGATGAAGGTGTTTGGTGTTTTAAGCCCCCAACGTCGTCCTCCAGGCAGCGCTGCCTTGAAGTCAACATTGGGGGCTTAAATCACCATTGAGCGAGGATAAACCCAAGCTCCAGCCTCTTTAGGTAAGTATCTCAGGCAGATTTCCACAATGGACAAAAAAAGAGGTTAACACAACACAGCATTCAAACATTCACACCTAACACCAAAAAGTATTACTGGGTCTGGGTTTGTGTGTGGGGGACATGAAGTAGTGTCACGGTTACTCCCATTTTCCACTGGGAGCATCTGTGCTGCGTTCCGGTTTTGTTCCTTCCTCCGCCACGCGCCATACCACACCGGGAGCGGAACGGCTCCGGAACGGTGGCAGAGTCAGTCGGTTTCCATTAAAGTCAATGTGTGTATTTCCACTGACTGCAGAACGGCTGCGTCCCGACTCCGGCACAGCTGTGGCGGTCCGCAGCCCTCCAGAGCAGATATACAGAGCTTCTATTTTTGCTGGACGCTGAAGAGCTCCGCAGCAATTCAGCACACAGCAGAGTCGAGCACAGAAACAAAATAAAGCATCCGGTTCATTTTCAAAATAAAATACACCGTGCTCACAGCGGATCATATTTCCCTTCACTACACCTTGAAAACACAGCACAGAGTTGTTTCCCCTTTACTCCTCTGGATGGAAACTAACTGTTGTTGGTTTTGTGGTTCTATTTTACGTGAATTTGCGAGATCTCGTGGGTCCTCGTGACTACAGCTGTCAGTCATGGCCGCAGCCGTGCCGCAACAAATCCGGACCTGGTGGGTATTGACGGACAGCAGAGCTCGGAGCCGACACGCAGTGGAGCCGTTCCAGCAGTCAGAAAGCTCTTATTCCATGCTATATTCTTAAAAAGGCCTTATTTGGAATATCCAAATGGAATATGTTGTTTACATGACCTGTATCAAATTCGGAATATTTTTATATTTGGAATAAAAGTGGAATATTTGTGTGCATGTAAACATGCTCACTGATGAGGGAAGGAGTGGATTTCAGGTGGGCAAGGCAAGAGAGTCGGAGGGCATGTGGTGGACGGTTGGAGGGTGGCAGGTCAGGGAAGTAAGAGGAATGTACATGGCCAGGGGGCAACCCAGTCTCACGGCAGTTCGTGAAATGGTCACATAATTTAATCTATGGATTTGTGTACCATAACACGTTTTTGTCGGGGTTTTTTGTGTTGGTGAGGACGATTTTTAAACTAATGTATTTAAATGGGAAGCATGTTTCATGGTCACAGCACGACTACGGTAGCGAGTAGTATTAAAGGCGAAACTCCATGTATGGAGGTTGGTTGGGTGGTGGATGGGTCAAACGACACAGGACTTTCACCCCGGAAACCGGGGATCGTGTCCCAGCTAAGCGTGTCGTTTCCCCATTCTTCTTTTCCTAAATCCAATCGGTGCGTCCCCCAGAGACCGCGGCTCGTGTCCCGGCATGTGGTGTGTCGTTTCCCCGTTCTTCTTTTCCAATACCCAACCTCCATATAGATGCTTAACGAGGATGGAATATAAGTTTTGCAACTTTCTTGTGTTATCCTCGACAGTTTTGATAAATGTACAATGTCACTGTGTTGGCATCTTGTTATGCATTTATTTTATTTTTTTACTGTCTAATAAATCAATCAAAAAAAAAAAATGCTTCCCATTACGTACTGACCAGCACGATACATTACGTTCTCAGCAACAGGAAATAAATGAGAAAATAGTGTCCGTGTACACGAATAGATTAAAAATAAAGTGACAATTTCACGAACTGCCATGAGACCGTGTTGCAGGGGGATATAAGCAGAAGCTGGAGACAGGGACAGAGAGCCAGGCCAGGCAAAACAACAAAAGAGACGGCCTTTGTGACAAGTAGTCTGAAAATACATAGAGAAGAAAATAAAAGAAAAAGGGAGAAAAAGAAGAGAAAGAAGCACAGCATCAAAGGGATCAGGCACAAAGTGGGGGAGGAGGGTTGAAGAAGGTTCCTTTATTCCCTCCACTATGTCTTTTTGTTTTATCTCATCTTTTAATGATTCATTATTCCTACCTTGCTTAAGAGGACTTCTGGGTGGCCGTATACCCAGAGCCTCCAGAGAAGGGCTATCCAGTGTGTCCCACTTTGAACAGTCCCCTGGGGCCTATATTCATTGTGGGTTGAGAGCTTTAGTGATAAGACCCTGTAACACTCTGTGGCAACTCGTGGCGATATTTCTTAATTGTTTTTGGTTCGTTAAATGCATTTTTCCTTTTCTCTGCTACGCTTTGTGTGTCAGAGGAGGCAGCTTTGGTGCTGGGGAGAGATGCTGTGCTGCTGGCTCGGATCATGGAGTGGTGTGAAGCCAAAGACCATGCAGGAGTCCGAGGAGAAGCCAGTCGCCTTTTGGCCGCCCTCATCAGACACAGCCGCAGCCCCGTGAGCCCATTTATTCTGATCTGAGAGTCAGCATGAGTTTCAGCTAAAACTTACATTTTTTTTTCATTTGTTCTTGCTAATCACACCCAGTTTGTGTGGTGTTTAACGTGCTGACAGTACATTATGCACACTGCTGACAGTACATTATGCACACACACACATTGACTGCACATCTGTAATCTGCTGATTTCCTCTCTCTGACAGGAAGTGGTCCATGCTGTAGCCAAAGCAGATGGGATTCGGCACCTTATCTCCATGGCAACAAGTGAACATGTCATCATGCAGAACGAGGCCCTGGTTGCCCTGGCAATAGCATCTGCCATTGACATTGGTAAAGCAATTTTAGAAACTATGTAAAGTTAAAGGTTCCGGGCCTAAATGTTACAAGCATGTCAGAATAACCCCGAGAGAGTTTGACTGGAATTTATAGCTACATTTACATCGCTACGTTTTAGTTTAAAAACGAATATCTTATGCTATGTTTCCCCCTCTCATTCCCCCTGCTCTGGTGTTTCCCCCTCTCATTCCCCCTGCTCTGGTGTTTCCCCCTCTCATTCCCCCTGCTCTGGTGTTCCCCCTCTCATTCTCCCTGCTCTGGTGTTTCCCCCTCTCATTCCCCCTGCTCTGGTGTTTCCCCCTCTCATTCCCCCTGCTCTGGTGTTTCCCCCTCTCATTCCCCCTGCTCTGGTGCTTCCGAGCCCCTTAAACCTGAGACATTTGGAAACACTTCTGACCCGTTTTGGTTTGGAATCTGCGGGGTTGTGTTGCAATGTCAACGGAGACTAAAGCTACTAACTGAGACTAAAGCTACTAACGTAACCATGGCAACTAACACCGACGGGTGGTGTACATGCTGCTTCCTGTTTATGCCCAGTATACCAGAATGTTGATATATGCGTTTTGGCCGTGTTAGTTTAAACAGAGATTAGTTCTTCTACTGGAGATAAAAACACTTGCTTTTGGCTCAAAACTCTGCTTACAAACCAAAATGTAGCAATGTAAATGTAGCCTAAATGTGAACTCTCAACAAGGTTGAGAACTATGTACAGTATGTGTCTATCCTTTTCATATCTGACCTGCCTGGAACATGTTAAGGCAGCTCTTCCCTAATCCTGACAGAGGAGAATTTAGTTATTCCGAAGCCTAGAAGTAGGACCAAAAATGCATCACTCTGAGAATTGTTGGCCAATTAGGATTCTTTTAGCACTCGGAGATGCTTGGTAAATACAGGCCCCTCATGTTGGAGGACCACAGCTTTAACTGTTAATGTGCTCGCAAGCCTCCAATGGGCCACTATTTATTCACTTGCAATTTTCTGCAGTCCCATGCAATGTAGACTTTTTGTATTTTTTAGCATTTTTTAATATGCATAACAAAATAATTCCAACCACAATGAACATAGTATGTATATGTAAAGGTACATGATACTCAAAACAGTTTATGTATAACTTAAAGGTACACTTTTTTGGTTCAGAGCCAGCGTCACGTGACTGAAACCAGCTGAAACGGAGAAGGAGATCAGTGAGAGGCGCTTGTCACTGCACTTTAGTTCATAATGGAGGATCATACTTATGCCGGGCCACAGGAGAAGGAATCCTCGTCGCCAAAAAAGCGAAAATTGGAAGACATGTTGTCATAGCTTCTTGGTACATAACAGCTACCGTAGCTGCAACACGCATTTGAAAAAGTGAGGCGCTAGAGAGCACTATTCGTTTGAATGCAAAATACAATTTCACCGCTAGATGGGAGAAATCCCTACACAATGTACCTTTAAATGTGTTGGTGGTCTCACTATCAGCTCTTTCAATAACTGTTGATGTATCATATGTTGTTTCTTTATTAAGTTTGATAATCTCCATTTATTTGGTCAGACACTGGGATGGTTAATAGTTGGACAGTATTTGGATCCACTGCTTTTCTCTGAATGTAGCCTTGGCCATCTCTCTCTTCTCTCTGCAACAAACACACGCACCGAGTGAAATACAGAGCTTGTTTTGTCATTCATGGGGGATGCATACACCTTAACTCTCTGGTGTAGCCAATTACTACTCCATCAGTGTTCAGCACAGACAAACTTTCCAGTTAGTTTCTTGCTGTTTTGAACTTGGTGAAGCTGCTCTGTAGTGTTTCAGTTCTGCTGGTTAACAAACATACAGTTTATGGCTGTGGGAATTCTCTGTTACCTTTACTCTGTGTGCTATGTTTGCATTATAGCACACATGACTGTGTGTGTGTGTGTGTGTGTGTGTGTGAGTGAGTAATAATCAGCACCACACTGGTTGGAAAGCAGTGCCTTGGGCTAACCAGGGTTTATTATTAGCTCAGGACTGAAAATAAACACTGGGAAACATGTATAATGCCCAACAGCCTGCATGTTCCACTGTTGTAATGGGTTACGCAGAAGCAAAGTACCACCCGATACAAAGATAACATGAGATAAGATCGACCTTCATTTTTTGTTTTACACAACTATGCTAAAAACAAACAATACATGAGAATGATTTACAAAATAAACCGACAGCAAATGTTTGCTTGTAGAGTATCAAGAAAACACAAAACCATTGCAAGGGAATGCAGAGCTACTCAACATACATGCCCCCTGAGGGTCGCTCTACAGAAATACAGCGAGAAATGACCTACATATGCAGCCAGCTGCAATTAATGTGCTACACCACGGAAGACACAGGGCTTACCAAACTACTTACTAGTTGGGTTTATTATGTCATGACACGAGATAGTTGACAAATTAGTTCAGCTATATGACATGACATCTACGTTTAGAAGGGCACTTACGTGTGTGTGTGTGTGTGTGTGTGTGTGTGTGTGTGTGTGTGTGTGTGTGTGTGTGTGTGTGTGTGTCTCTACAGAGTCTATGAAGGATCCGTTTGGGGAGGCGGAGCTGTTGCCCATGCTGAAGAAGATGTTGGAGGATCCTGCAGGGGCAGTCGAAGTCAAGTTCAGTGCTTTAGGTCTCATCTGCAGCCTGGCTAACTCCAGTATGTGTTTGATTTTACAACACACGTTCACAGTAATTCTGTTCCATTTAAGATGTCTTTGCGTGTTTTTCGGCAACATCTGTACAATCTGCAGTGTTCTAGCAGTTGCACGTTAAGCTCTTGCAGTCTTTAGCTTCCATCACAAATCAAACTCACAAATGATCAAAGAAGAATAGAAGAAGGACTACCTGAGGTCACACAGCAGGAAGGGGACATCAAAGAGACCTTAAAAGGATGAGGCAATGCAGATGAAATCTTGGACTGGAAGTCTATGGTGTTATATATGTGCCTCATTCCTGAGCGAGGAATTGTATGTTTTGAGCACAAATAACTTTATTTTGCAAGCACATTACATTGCTTTTTGAAGATAACTAGCATTAGTCACACAAGGAGATAGAAGTCAAACAAAACAACGGCATTATAATACACAAAAACATGAAGACATTTCTGTGATATATGTCAATAATACAAAATACTGCCCGAAATGTGTTTTAATCCAGTAACTCCACTGTAGTCAGTGTATGCTGACCAACAGGTGTTGTGTCAAAGACTGTTCCCCCCGTAGATTTGTATTTCCTGCTACTAGCAATCTAATTGGAGATGAACTTTCATTCTCTGATTGGTTGGTTTTGTGGCACACTAGTAACGCAGTGACAATTTGAGCGAGTGTGTCAAGAGTCTAGCGCGCACAGAGTGAAGAGGTTGAGAGCGAGGGAGACACGACCGGAGCGCAGCAGCGTCTACCTGCGCACAGAGCTAACTGCATGATAGGGGTTATTATTGCACGTTAATATGGATAATAGCAAACATCCAAATACATTTATTGAGCACAGAATAGGTTTTTAAATGCTCAAACGTAAAAAAAAAAAAACAAAGTTCTCTGTGCTCAAAACATACAATTACTTGCTCAGGAATGAGGCACATGTAAAACGCCATAATGCATAAATGTCTTAAACTGTCTAATGCCCATTGGGGGGTAGGCATCAAACAAAAGCAAATTGCAAAAGCAATATGCTAGACAGGGTCTCCCATTTATTTTCATATTCCTTATGAGGAGCCCATTGGGATTAGATAGAGATAGATAGATACTTTATTGATCCCCAAGATGGAAATTCAAGGTCCCCGTAGCTTAAAGACATCACACACAACATACACATACATCATAACAAGATGATAAAATAACAAATCCACATGAATAATATGGACAATAGAAGAAAAGATACTAAATAAAAAAATCCACATGAATGTACTAAGGGATTTATAAGCATGAGAAACTTGCAGTGACAGGGCAGGGACTGACCCTGTGATTCAGTCTGCATGGCAAGGTCGCTCTATGAGAGTGTGTGTCATGGTGGTAATGCAAATAAGTCCAGTAGTGCAAGGATAAAGTCTAGAGACTAGCATTAAATATGGACAATATAAGAGAATAATGTAGTCATAGTAATATAAAAAATATAGCAGTGCAAGGATAACGTTTAAAAAAAGACAGCATTAAATATGGGCATTATAAGGGAATAAAGTAGACAGTAGGATAGACACAAATCAACAGCCAATGTCAGAGGTTTGAAGTAATAGGGTTACAGCCATTGTTCAAGTATTAAGATATTAAGAATTTAATAAAAGGGAATTACTGGAATTGTTGGGTACTGTATCTGTAAATTGTCCTGAGATAACTCTTGTTATGATTTGATACTATAAATAAACTTGAATTGAATTAAGTTAGACCTCAGTCCATGCTGGGGGAAGGAGGGAGGGAGGGGTTGTGCATATGGGCTAATATAGCCAATAAACAGTGTAAGCAGAAAACAGTGGGCCAGTGGACAGTCAGTACATAACTGTTGTTATAAGAGGTAGTGGAAGTGGTGGAGAGGGAGGAGAGGCAGACAGACTATGCAGAGATGTCTATCTCTCCTCTTCCCTTTAGTGAAGCATTGTAGAGTTGTATGGCCCTGGGGACAAATGACTTCCTCAGTCTGTCAGTTGTGCATGGCAGTGTGCGTAGTCTTGAGCTGATTACAGGTGGTGAGGTGCAGGCAGGCGGCAGTTTCAAGTATGGCAATATGAAAGTTATAGTAACATTACAATTTAAATAGATTTGTATTAATAAATAACAGTGTTCACAATAAAATAGGCCCTCCTGGGCTGGCTGGCTGGCTGGCTGA